>JAVQKI010035476.1:0-10756 GCA_036025975.1 Nematalosa erebi
TCCAGCGACTTGACCCATTCATTCTATCTTTAAAATCTTTAATAAAATATTAAGATTGAAATATCAAGATTGGTAGGCAGTCAGTGTGAAGGTTACAGATATCTGAAACCACCTACAAAACCTTTCTAAGGTGGGATAAAGGTATGTGTATGTATATGAGTGTCTTAAAAAATTAGAGTACTTAATTACCATAATTTTAATTATAATTCTCAATTTTTTTTTTTGCCAACAAGATGTGCGAATCCTGAACTGTCATCAATTATAGTCTGAGATATTCTGTGAATTTGCACTTAGTTGTACGCAAGAGCGCCATCTATAGGAATGTCTCAACAGAGCCAGGCGCTCCTGCACAGCCTTGAAAACATCATAGGGCGCATTTCACCAGGAGACAGCAACAGGTTGAGACAAAATGCTGCACCGGCGTAAAGCCGAAAAAGGTCCGCACAAAGAGATATTAAAGGGCAATGTGTCTGGTGTAAAGCAGACTGCACCGTTTAGCCCCTGGAGAGAATTTGATAGTTTGATCAATTTCAAAGTTGGTGTTAGCAACCGTGACCCAACGCATGTATAGCCTAGATATCCCATAATGTAAGACTAACAGTCCTGAATATTAGTTCGAGCGTGCATACAACCATAAAACTATAGGTAAAGGCTTGCCGTGATGGCAAAGTTGTGATGGTAAAACAACACACATTAGTTCAGAGTAAGCAACATTTTCGTATTAATTCTTACTAAACGTACCTGTTTGTAAAATCAGTTCCAAAATCTGGTCGAGTTTACGTTTTGTCCCAGAACGAAGGGTGGCCACTGGCAAATGATGTTAATATTGGGGGTATCAGAGGCTATGCACTAGTTCCACCGTTCCTTGATAGCCTACCACAGTAACATCCAGCCCGCCTCTGCCAGCACTAAGGAGTTCGACACTGGCTTCCCAAACCAAGGAAATAACTGAGGAGCGGGGGGGTTGAATCATGCCCAAAAAGTTAACCTCCCTCCTGCTTGAGAGTAGGCTACGCGATAGGGGTTAGCGCCCCAAAAGTAATGAAAATTATTATAATGAAATTATACTTAAAACAACAAGAAATTAATCATTAGAAATACAATCAACTTTGCTTATTAAAACAGTAGGCTACGATAAGTACCACCTGCTTAAAATTGGAACGTTATCAAATGGCTTTAGTACAAGGCTATTTAGTGCAAATCATCAGGAAATTCCCATTAAAGATTACTTTCATAAAATAATCCTTTCACCGCATTAAACCCACACCATATTCAACCACGCAATCTTTGATGCAAACAGGTGTCTTGGTGGCTTAACTGCGCCTTTCTTGCGGAATTATTTGTCTGCAGGCAGCGGTCGGATTCCAAAGGAGCAGTGAGCGTTGCTGAAAATTAAATTGTCCTGTCAACGTTCAAATTACTTCGATGCATTTTTAACAATTGTGAGCTCTTTTACACCTTTAGCTATATTACAAAAAAAAATCTTGATTATCTTACAATCCATCCCGTAGAAATTCTTCAAAAACAACAGTCTGTTGAATGCAGGCCTGGGTTAATCAGATATATTCTTATTTAGCCTCGTCTTCTGTAACAATAGTTGAAAGGACTTGAATAAGTATCTCCTAAGATGGTAATTGTCTAAATTCACCCAAGTTCCTAAGGTGCCAGTGAGGCGTGTACTTCACAGTATATTTCCTAAATGGCCTCTTTGTGGTGCACAATCCCTCGAAATATAACAAACATAGGGCTCGGAACCGCAGTGGAACTTGTGTTTAGTTTCTTGTTTGAGGCAGCAGAGTCGCTCATACTTGTGGTCTCGTAAGTATAGCCACAGTTTCACATGGGACTATCTCGGCAGAAATGCACTGCTACTGCTGTAGCCAACATCACAGAATAAAAGATGGTGTTACAGGAGGTTCACATCAGCTGATTCATGACGTACCGTCCACCAGTACAATTGAACTTGAAATTCAGAAATGAAAGGGATCAGTCCTACATTAAACTCAGTCCTGGTTCTTTTAATGGGAAAGAAAGTGACTGTGACTTGGTAGCTAGGCTATACCTATCCAACATGTTGCATCAGGAGTGCAGGCGTTAAAGGAGAAATCCGGTGTGAATCAATCCATAGCCCTGTTGTTCCAGGTCTCTGAGTGCTGTCAGTAGGAAAAAGAATAAAAAAAATCATACAAGACCAAACAGTGAACTGGCAGCTAATACTGATTGAATGGGGCACTGAAACCAGAAACTCACTTCAGCTTCATTTTTCTATGGCTATTCAGTTGATGTTTGCTACAGTATGGGGTCTATAGGCCTATTGTATCAAATTGTCTCGCTCTTTTTCACACAACCAGGACTCAGTGACCTCAAACAGCAGGGCTGTGGATTGAATCACACCAGATTGCTCCTTGAAGGATTGAATTTGATTGTCCACTGAGTGCATATCACCAAACTTTAACCAGAATAATGGCCTGGAACGTTAAGTAATCTAAATAGTGAATGTATAGCCTTTGGTGTTTTGACAGCGTTTAACCAGATACTTCAATGCACAGGGTTATGGGATGACCAGAGGCTTCCCATTGTAGTTTTGATCATGTCAAGGCCAGTGCAGTGAGAGGACATTAGATTTATATATCTTCATGCATTAGCTAAAAGTGAAGATGATGTGATGTGATTTATGTGCGCACACACACCACACACACACACACACACACACACACACTCACACACAATAAAGAGAGAGTCAATGAGATAAAACACATACAGACACACACACATGCACACACACACACTTGAAAAGATACACTTTTCGCTCATATTACAGCTGTGACAAATGCAACAATTCACTGAAAGTTGGTTCAGGTTTACAATTTGACTTGGAGAGCTCTACTGGTTCCTGTAAAGCAATATGGGTGATATAATTGAGATTCAGCATTAACATTAAAATATGCTTGTCATGGCTGACATCTTGGTTTTATATGAGCCGCCCCCAGTGTTCAGACAGATCCTAATCTGAGGCTCTGTGGTGCCCTGGTGCTCGTCAAAATGATATATTTCTCAAATCTGCTTCTGATTTCCCCTTGGCAAGCTGCACTATTATTCTCCTCTAGTTTAATTTAATGTTCCTTACTGCCAGCTCCCATTTTCTGACTACAATGTGTGCGTGTGTATGCTTGTGTTCAAGTCTGTGTTATTCTGGTTATGTCAGTATGTGTGTATTTGTGCATATGCATATATTTGTGTGTGTGTGTGTGTGTGTGTGTGTGAGTGTGTGCATGTGTGTGTGTGTGTGTGTGTGTGTGTGTGTGTGTGTGTGTGTGTGTGTGTGTGTGTGTGTGTGTGTGTGTGTGAAATAGGAAAACATAAATTTACCTGGGGCGTTCTTCTGGCAAGACACAAGCCGTTATTCAGCTGACAGCATTTATAAATAAACATGCTATATTTGAAGGAAAGTATAATTTGACATTTTAGAATGAGCATGGATTACAAAACAAATGGTGTGCATTGATAGTATTTATGTAAATGTGCCAGAAAGTAGTTTTCTGTACAATAACTCGCCTAAGACAAATGTTTCTTCTGATGTTTGTAATTGACTTTCCTATTCATACATATAGATGACTTTCATGATATTTTGATCCATACATGATGCCATGATTTGCCATGGATATGAATTTTTTAAGAAACTTTGAAGAATTCTGAAGGAACTTGCCCTTAACCCAACAGCTCTTCCCGTCAAACAGTTTTTTGTTGTCGTTTTTTTACTGTGTAAAGATTTGAAGAGCTCAAGGGGAAGAGTTCAGCATTCCTTAGACTTGTTATTGAAACTCACCCTCTAAGCAACAAAGACTTCACCTGGGTGGCAAAGCCAGCTGGTTTCTGACAAGTGTTGGGCCCTGAGGTACGTTTGAGGAAAGGTGCATTGACAAATAGAGAACATTGCAGATCTTATCTCTCAAAGAACATATTCCAGAAGGTCTTAGTTTCCATCTCCATCTACTTTTGGTTGATGAGCTATGTCTATGTGTCCTCCATTTGTTTTTAGTGATAACTGCCAGGTGATACCAGGTACTGTCTTTTGAGCATCCTAACTATGGCCAACAGGAGGGCACAGGCACAACTTAGTCAAGTTAGTTCCAGTTCTCAGTAACTCAATTCACTCCAATTGTTTACTCTCTCCAGTTGTTCTCCTCAGTATTTTTTGTCTTTACTGCCTACTGTATTCTCTCTCTTACTTATCCCCGTCAGTTTCCCGACTCATCAAGCGTGATGGTGTGGAATGCCCTGGTGGTGCCCTTCCCGTGGCACTGAGCCCCAATGTTGCACTGTGTATACATTGGCTGCTTAGGGGGGGGTTTGGCACCCCACCAACCCACTCCAGCCATCTCACCCTCCTCCTCCTCGTCCTCCAATAACAAACACAGGAAGTGGCTGTCGCCGGGTGAAAACAGACAAAGAGCAGGGCAGTGCAGCCTGAATCTTTTGAAGTGCACCACTCGTTCCCTCAGAGGAGGAGGAAGCGGGAAATCTGTGGTTTTGTGGCTTCTCGCTCAAGTACACAATAATGGCTATTCAGTGGGGGTGTCTGTTTGCTGGGTGGCTTCATGGGGGGACTGATGAGTCTGCCATCTGACAGTCTGATAGTTTTCAGTGAGGGATCTGTTATGTTAAGGATGTGATGGATTTTTAGTTTTGAGTCACTTTAATCCAAAAATTGGGACTATAATTTCTTGTGTTTTAAATGTCAGGCTTCCATTAGTGTGTCAGTCCTCTTTTGCAGTGTGTGTGTGTGTGTGTTTGTGTGCGTGCGTGCAAGTGTAAATGTGTACCTGTGTGTGTGTGTGTGTTTGCATTTGTGTGAAGGCTGCTGACACAGGGGAAGGCAGGCAAAGACAGACAGCTTGCTGTCTGTGCCAGGGTGCTTTGCCACATGTACAGTACAAAGCGCCGGCAGGCAGAAAGCGAGCACCGAGGAAGAGGAAGGAGCGTTTGTGTTCAAAGACCTAAGAGGATATGAAGGATAATGCAGATCTCCTCTCCCCAAAACATAAACACACTCGCATTCTCAGTGTTCCCTTTCTCTTTCAGGAAAATAATCACAGAGCTGAAGATGGAGCTGGAAGATAAAAAGAATGAATGGATCGCATTCTCTCGTGTTTCTAATCTCTGTTGCTAAAATTCTTCTAGTGGTGCTATATGCTATAAAACTATGAAGTACTGCTACCCTGCATGAATGATTGAGATGCACACTACAATGATACTGCACAAACACAGACACACACGTCTGCGTGCACACACACACACACAATGTTCATACTGGACTGTACATGATGGATTACTGTAGATTGCCTGCTGGTTGCTTTGATAATCATGCTTAATCTAGAAATTGCCACACAATTATACAGAATCAAGGCTGCACCGCATGCGGTGCACAGTCTTGCGGTAGGAGTGGAGCAGCCGGGATAACGTGTCATTACACGTTCAACAGGGAGGGCACTAGCACGGTGTGTTGTTAGGGCACATACTGGAACCAGGAGGAAAAAACACTTAGAACAGCAGTTTCAGAGGAACTTGTCAAGAGTTCGTTGTGACTTTGGGGCATATAAATGGAACGTGCCATACATGTCTGGCCATTTGGGTGTGTAAATTCCTGTATGGTCTGCCAGCATGTATGTAACTACAGTATAGCATGTCAGATTGACCCAGGGCCCAAAATATACAAACATGCAGGGAAGTTTTAGGATACAGATTGTTTAACAAAGACCCATCATGTATGTGATGGTGACCACATCTGTGTATAACTCTGTATCATTCAAAAACTTTTCACAGATTATCCTACATTTATCCATACCCACATCTTTATTGCATATCAGCATTAGTATATTAAAGGTAACTACATTTTATCACTCTTCAAATAAAATGATCCTTCATATCTACTGACTGTGTGACTGATGCATAGCTAGCTATAGAGAGCACTGCACTTTTTAATTACACTGAAAATTAAAGCATGAATCTTGCAGTCCTCTTTTAGCCTCCCCAGTCTCTCATCCCTGAGATCCCTGTGAAAGGAAAAACCGCATGCATCGAATATGCATATATGCTGATTTCCCCACAGCTTTGTCCTAACCATTGAAAATTATAAGCTATGGGGTCTGGCAAAGGATGTGTAAATGTAGCTCAGGATGTACATCTCCATGGATCATCTGCCAAAAAGGGGGAGAAGGAATTAACAGAGAGCAGAAGTATGCAGCCAAGACACAGACACAAACCGTGCGGCAGATTTTTGAAGCACATTTTTAATGCACATAATGTTTCAAAAAAGTGATGATTTTGTAGAATTAATTACTTCAGAAATTAACACAAAAGAGAAAATAAGCTCCTGTGTTAGAGCTAATGTTGTAAAGGTACTACAGTATCTTGAAAGACCACTTCAATTCAATTTAATTATATTTATACAGCGCAGTTTACAACAGTATTGTCTCATGGTGCATTAAGGAGCACTCAAGAGCAACTGGACAAGGACAAGGACAAACTCACTTGTGGTAGTTATTCAAGGAAGAAACCTAGGGCAGATCCACGGCTCAAGGGGCCAACCCAATTGCCGGGGTCATGCAGGAAAAGTACAGTCAGTAGTTACCATGATAGACTACAATTTGACCATGGTTTTGGCTGAGGATTATAATAATTCCAAATTATTGTCCCACAACATTATTTGGTAGTCAGACCATATGTGGTTGTCGAACATTCTGACTGGACAGTATAGCATCAGTCAAGAGGTGAGATCGATCATGGGGGTAAGACTTGGTGGGTCCATTTTGACATTTTGTGAGAACTTCTGTAACATTGACGAGTTTAAAGTTAATGTATAATGGATGAATGGATTATTGTACCTTGTTCTCTGATTTTAAAATGTAATAAATGCAACTTTAATAAAAAAAAAAAAAAAGTTTAAATGGAAATTCACAGTTACAACCTGAAATTTAGGCTTGGAATTGAAATGGTCAGCGCTAAATGGCACCCTCCTTGGCAACCACAGATGAACTACAAGTGATTACCCTACTTTTACATCACAGTTGGGCCTCGTTCAAATTTGCCCATTAGTGGCTATTTCTAACTTCACAATTCACAACCGGTTTTCATGTTCATGACAGCCCTGTAGCTGTGCACGTGTCCTAATTCAATAAAACCAAAGAAAAAAAAGTCTGCATTTTTTTTTTTCTCTGGAGCTCCCCCTACAGTGGCCAATTTAAAATCAAGGTAACTAACAAGGTAATAAACTTGATGTCAGTTTCACTCAGTTTCAGTTTTGTCGGCTCATCTTTTAACTGTGAAATATAGGTAGAGGTGGCCAAGAGAGGATTCATTCATCCCGTAATGAACCATTTTACTATTAAAGTTGGTAAATTAACCTAAAAATGTTGCCTGGTTTTCTTTTCTGTGTTCTGTTCATTGGTCTAGTCAGTTCAGTTCACAAAAATTTGGACAAAGGTTGTGATGTAACTTTATCTTACTGATAAAGTAACTCCATTAGAGATGTTTTGGTGTGTTTGCAATTCATATCTGTGCCTTACATGTAATAAGCTTTGCTAAATTTTTCCTGTCCTGCATTGATTTGGTGTGATGTTTGCAGCCCTGCCAGCTATCGATGAACCAACAACTGTTTCTTGTTTTTGTGTGCTGCGGGGTAGTTAGTCAGCATTTCCAGAGAGCGCAACACAATGCGGTGGTGCTGGACAGAAGCTGACGTGTCTGCTCCAGTGGATCGATGCTCTAATGGGCTCTGACTCTCTGGCTCTGGTAGCCCTGCAGGGTGACACAGCACTGTGAGGCTAGATCCAAGGTACACATTGGAACAGAGCCAGAGACCCTGGCATGGACACCGGCGTGGCGAGAAGGCCGGGGTTGTGGGGGTCGCGGGGGCCATGGGGACTGCAAACAAGCTGGGAAATGGACTGTGGAATGTGTGGTCCGTCAAGAACCAGAAAGGGGAGTGGGTGTTTTGGCGCCAACTGTGTATGAGTGGTGGTGTCAATGAAGGGTTAAGGGGTGGTGGTGGTGGTGGTGGTGGGGGGGTTCTACTATTGGATAAGGACAGAGAGAAAAGAGTATAGATTTGTTTGCCCATCTAAGAACAAAGGCCTTAAATAACGCAGTAGGATTATTAGCAATCTGAAGCATTGGAAGAGCATCAGATCCTGAATAAAAGAGCGTTTTGTTCACTGAGGAGAGAGAGGAGAGGCCCTGGCTTATTGAGTAATTAAACCAATATGAGAGGAGAGCAAGGAGGAACGCGAAAGAGAGAGAGTGAGAGATGGTGCAGGACAGAGGGACTTTGAGAGATGATTTATAAAGCCAAGCAATAGGAGCACTCTGTCAAAAGATTAAGGGAATCCTGAACGAATGATTCCCTGGGTGGATTTCACTTGCGGGTATAAAATGTAAGTGATAGAAACAAAAAACAGGATCAAGACAAGAGACTTACAGTATGGTAAGACTGCAGTTAACAGAGAAAGGAGACTTGGAGGGAGATTACAGTGAGCCAATACCATAGACAAGCACAGGAGGTGAGCAAGAGTCATTAAGTGATAGATGTGCAGTGATACAGGCTCGTAAGACCAGAGGGTCGCCTCTGAAGCCCCTCACCATCGCTCCCCTGCACCCAGGCTTATTTCAGAGACATCCAGTGCTTCAAGTCTGGTCTCACAATCTTTGTCATGTAGCTACTTGTGAGATCGAAATAATAACGGGCAGATATCAGGCTGCTAAACAGAACCACATTTGTCATTCCCTGGAGGAGGCAATAATGGGGTATTGTAATGTCTCCAGAATGCCCTCAAAAGAGGAGGAGGGAGAAAGACATGGAGAAAAACACAAAAAGAAGAAAAGAGAACATCTAGTGAAGAACGAACAGTGAAGAACTCAGTCAACATGGTTGGCAGGACAAACAGGTTTCACTGTTGCTCAGTTGTTCTTGAAGACGGTAGAGAAAAAGGAGAGAGAAGAGAAGGAAGAGGAAGATAAAGAGAGGGAAAGAGCAGGAGAGGAGAAACAGTTTGCCGACTCGAAGCTCTGCCCCAGGCCTTCGTCAGTGTGAGAGTATTTATTTTCTCCTTGTGCTCCCCTGCTGCTCAAGGAGCTGAGGGGCCATAAAAATACAGCCATTGTATTCTGCAAGCAGAGCAGCCAGCTCAGTTATACCTCAGACACACACACACACACACACACGCACAGGCACACACTTCTGCTCTGAAGCAAATAAACAAATACTCTCTCATACCCCCTACACACATTCACATGCATGTACACAAACACAAATAATTGTATTTGTACGTTAACATGACCACACATATGATATATACGCGCACACATGCCGTTCACCCTCTGCAGCCCCCCACACACATACTGTTAACATACACATGGCATTCTCCCCATGTCATCACTATAGGGCCACACGTCAAACCTCCACCTTCTCAGACCATAAAATGGGTGCTAAGTGTAGGTATATTCCCACAGCAGCCATACTATTGCCCTTGACAAACGTCTTCCTGAGGTTGCGTAACGTGTTTGTGGTCATAAGCACCACCTGTATGACATCATTCAGTATTTCACCTGCCCCTTGCCAAGCCCAGGGGCCTCCCATGGGAGTACCTCATGCCTTGGACAGATGAGGGCCAGTGGGGCCAGGACTGACAAAGGAAGGGGGGGCCCTAAAGGGTCTCCACAGTTTTAAGAGGTTATGGGGTCACAGACAGTGCATTTGTTTACTGTCACTGGACTGGACTTGCCTGAGGACAATTAAGCACTGCACCTCCATAAGTGAAGCCAGCCTGTAAAATGCTAGCTGGCTTGGGAGATAGCTCTGGAAGTATCACTGAGGATTGATTTTGAAGTGTAACAACAGAAACACAGAAACACACACACACACACACACTAGTACACACAGAATAGAGTTAAACATATGAGGGAACGATCAAGCACGATCACAAAATACAAGGAACAGTATGGGTTAGCATTGTTGCTATTTTTTTTTAAGATTTTATAGCATACAATATACATTGCTTGGGGTTGTGACTTATTTTAATGAAGGGTGTATATATATATATGGTAGCAATAGGGTAGAGTGATGGGTGGTTTAGAGCCCTAGATTTGATGAGGGGCATATGGCCGTACAGCCATCTTGAAGCAATCTAGGGCCTGGGGGAGAGCTGAGAAAGGGAACAGGAGCTTGCAGTGGAGGTGGACAGGATCTGGTGGAGCTCCTGTCTGCTCTTTCCGGGCAAAGAAGCAGGGAATTTTAATGCACGGCTAATTAAAATGAAATATGCCTTGCCTCAGGCAGAGTAAAACAGAAGATGCACCAACATGGCAAAAAGACTTTACATTCAGCCATGTCCATGCTGGTACTGTGCTGATGAGTGCATAAGACATCACTGCATATAAGTTCTGTCTCATTACCTCTCAGTTTCCAAGTCCTCTGTCTTTTTAATCACATATGACTATAGGGCTTCACGCCTGATGGCAATAAAACACGGAAGAGTGGAAATGTCAGGAAAAATTCATCAAAAGCTCTCACAGCTTATTTAACTCATTAAGCAAGCCTTCACACACACCACGACTTCAAACATGAGTGTTGGCTATACAAAGTGTTAGATTTAAATGTAATGCGTGTTGGTTTAGAGAGTGAAAGCCTGGAGACAAAAATCACATAGTCAAGGAATAGAATTTATGGCTGTTTACTGCTCAAGATAGATGACATACTTAC
>JAVQKI010035690.1:0-10086 GCA_036025975.1 Nematalosa erebi
CACTAGTGCAAATCTACTAAACTGAATGCACAGGAATGCAATATATAAAGAGAAGCTAGCTGTTCTAATCACTGAGCTGACTTTGATGTAGTTCTTGTCAGCATGGGTAAAAAAAAGACAGAAAAACAAACAAAAACACTGAAATGTCTGTACAAGTAATGTATAATAATGTCTGCAATTGTTTACCTGGAAGTTAGGGTTGTCAATAAGAGGTGCCTTCCATTTGCCCTTGTAGTGGGGGTTGTTCACCATGGGTGGTTTCCAGGTTCCACACCCTGGTGCCATCTCACATGCAGGGTTTGGAATCTGAGGGGCCTCCCATTCTCCATCCATCTCTTCATCCCTGCGGAAGACCGATCACACCTTTCTGACAACACCACTAGCAACACTACTGCACCATCAAAAAAAAGAGCCACCTGGAATTATGTGCAAATGGGTAGTATTGCACGGAGCCACACTGCATTCTTCCACTGATTAGCACTTACTGAGTTGCCATATGGGATATGCACACTACCTTCCATGAGACATAGAGCAGGCATTTTTTGTCATGACAGCAAAACTTGTATCTTCATATTCTGCTGCCATTTCACAGTCCGTTTCAAACTAAAGAAAATACTCACTGCACATTTTAGACAGTGGATGATATAAAGTCGATATTTTCCCTTCACTCAAGAGCAGTCAGGTCCTCAACAAGGTGGCCTCTTAGCCTTACCAGTCATCTGGTTTCTCAGCGCTGGGGTCAGGTACTAGCTCTGGCTCATCATCCAGCCAGCCCTCTGGTTTCAGAGCGTTGGGATCCTCCATCATAGCTGGGGCTTCCTCATCCCTACGGCGGGGACATAACAACATATGTTACCCTCAGTAGCCCTTACCCACTCAACGGCATCACATTATTCACTCAACACAATGACACTGTCCAAAGTCATAGATTATTCTTACTGAAATACACAACTCAGAAACCATGTTGGTAGACCAATGTCTCACAATGTCTCTATGTGTTTATTTTTATATATTCTTCTGCTAATGCACATCAACATGCTACTGAACAGACTGTTTTCACTATACTAGATCAGATAAAATCACCAGTCATCTGGCTTCATGGCCTCCGGGTCTGGGATTTTGGCTCTCTCATCCCAGTCTTCAGGTTTACGGTCTTTGGGGTCGTCAATCTCTTTCGGAGGATTGACAGGAGGAACGACATCATTGAGGAGGCTCCCCTGGCTCACACTGGACTGGTCAATAAAAATCTCATAGCTGTTGTCAGGGTTGAGCACTAAGAAAGTTGAAATGAGAAACAAAGAAAAGAAAAATCAAACTAGCACAGCAGTTGAGAAATCTTCTGCAGTTCATCTCAATCTCAAGATCATTTGCAGTTGTTTCAAAACAGGTCTTGAATTAACAGGTCAGTATATAGTGGTTGACTTACCTAATGTGTAGAGGTGAGTCTTCTTATCAGTGTAGAACTTTTTAAGGTCTACATTTGCCCTCTTGGCGTGCCTTTCCTCCAGGTCATTGTTGAGTGGGTTCTTGTGCCTGAATATGAAGTGCAGCTTGTAGTCCTCCCCACATTTGTCAGGCCCAAACATGATACTATATGGTGTGCGATCATGAAATTGCTCCTGTCAGGAGGAAACAACACAAACAGTGAATCAAAACCATGCCACAGGAATCTGCTATGAAAACAGGGAACATCTCTAAATCTGCATATACATTAGTATGCTTGTAATCTATATATGCTGCTCCAAAATGATTGGAAGTCATTCAGTTCCTGAGGATATGTAGGCTGCAGGTGAAAGGGTCTGAATGAGTGCGGTGTGAATCCAGCAGAGGTCTGCAAGGAATCAGAACCTATCTGACAGAACCAATTCAACAGAACTAATCATAGGTGTTTTTCAGTTAATACAATATAATTAATAATTAATACCTACCCTAGTCTCTTGTAAAAAAATTGTCTAGAAAACTCATTAAAATGTCAGAAATAATTCTCAACTTACCAAATCTAGATCTGCTGAATCAGTCAGTAATTTGATGTAAGCACCCCCACAGTCAATGCCATCTTGAAAGTTCACTTCATATCTAGACACACAATTCATGATTAATAGGCTAACTTCTCTATGGCAATAACTGTACAGTCAGCTAAATGCTCACTACTTTTCTCTTACGAGCAGTGGGACACTTACTGAACAACCAATGGCTTGTCTTTGAAAACAAATGGTTTGTCCAACATGGCAGAAATGGCATGGTGTTTTGCTCGAGACTTCAGTACCAGGCCTAAATCTCCAGGAACTTTATTTTCCTTCAGAGTCTCCACTGCCCATTTGCCTGATGACAAAATGGTTCCCTTAGTTACACAGTAGCTTCAAAAAGCCCATACTATACATAACAAATAATTAAACCAATTAAATGAATTACTATAATCATACCCTACAACAGATATACAAAAGAGCAGATAAAGAAGAAGCATAAATATCACTCAAAGTCAGGTACTAACCATCATATTTTGCAATGTCATCATCAACATCCTCTTTCATAGTTTTAGACAAGTGCCACCTGGAAAAGTGGGACATTTCAATTAATTAAGACAAATCAGAACAGTGAGTATGATGAACATGAACAGCATATTTTCCAGTGGTTTAACTCTTACCGTCCCATTGAACCATCATCGAAAGTCTCAGCAAAGAATACGTCCCCTGTAGGCACTGGAGTCTTGTATGTCACCTAAGCGTTTCAATTGAAATGTATCACAATCAACAAGATTAAAAGGATTCCTCTCTAGTAAGACATGTTGGCCTTATGGACTCTGCACAAGAAAGGAAACACTTTCTGTAGTGAAGCAAGTTATCTTTTTTAGAAATCATGTCTTCCATTTGGCCCAGTTTTGCCTTGTAGATCTAATCACAAAGGTATTGCAATATGTTTCTAAATCACAGACCTGGAAAGAAACATTAGCATCTGCCTCAGCAGCCTCAATCTCAGAGTCTTCCACAAAAGCATCCTCCTCCTCTTCTGCCTCATCGACCTCTGCCCAGGCCACAATGGCGACGGAGAGCAGGAAAAAACACGTCCAGCTCCACCGCAGCCTCATCTTGCAACACAGATAGGACAATGCTGAGCATTAAACAACTGTGAAAATGTTAGGGTCACATTTGTTGTCAACCTCTGACAATACAGTGACGTAGTGGTCCGACGCCGCTGTAAAACTGGCCAATGCTAAACTGCTTTGACCATCTGCTCTTTTGTTTCACATGGGAATTCTACAAATTAAAATCCAGGAAGGACCGGGAAGGACCAGGGGTGCTGATCATAATAAAAAGGCAAAATAATGGACACGGCGACATTATTTTAGCGATGTCATGGATGTAAATACCAACTGCAATGTGTTACTGATACCTTTTGACTGTCTATTTTTTGTCAGCTGATCTGACGCTGTCAAGTGCTTAAATGGAAATTTGATAAACACTTGGTCATTCGCTTCTCGAATGATGCTTTGGCATCGACGTAACCTGAACTTAATAATGGATCAGCTGGCAAGAAAACCTGTATAACCGATTTTTTGTCACATCGTGTTACCTCTCACATTCAATGAGCTCAAACCATTGACAGTATCAGATATGGGCTAGTAGTCCCTGGCTTAAACCTCACCTGGGAATTCGGTACAAATATTTTTTTCTGTGCTCGCAAAAGTGCCTGGTCAGTAACGTTAAAATCACAACCTTTAGGTAAACTTAACTTTACCCGACGAAGTTCACCAGTTAGTTACTGTACATTTTACCAAAAGTACTGATAACGCCTTTATCTTGTAGCTAATCAACGTTACCTATCAGGGAAAACAATCTAAGGCTAGACATAACTAGTTTTAGTCTATAAACTTGTTCGCTAATTTTAAAATGAAATTAGCTTGCGTTAGTGAAATTAACGTTACCTCTAAAAAGTGCATCATTCAGAAATAGATGTTCTCATGGGCGCCAATTCAAACCGTTAGGATAATTCAGGGGACTCACACACAGACACACACACACAAAATAGGCAACAGAATTGTGTTTGTCTGACGTTAATTCTGCAACCCATACTTTCGAAAACGACAACATTTAGGTCTACGTTTGTTATCTGTAATGTACTGTACCAGAGGCCAAGGCTGTTGGACTAGTCATGGCAAGCCCCTCCGCTACCTATATCAGTAGCTAGCATAGTATTTCGGGATGGTAACATTACCTCAGTTCATAATGGCTAACGTTAGCGTGTTAGCCAGGCAGCTAACGGTAGCCAACATTATACGGACGCTCATATTATGCGATAAATGGTTAAAATGGAATTAAACATTTACAGAAACAAACCTTTTGGTGCCCCCTATGTGTCCTTTAAATCCGTGACTGTTCAGATATGCTTGTCAGTGATTATTTTACAGAACTGCTTACAGCCCACTTTGAATGAAAAGCACAGTAGCTAACGTTTCACCCGATAACGCAAGAGACAGTACAGCAGTGTTGGGAGGGATGGAGAAAATGTGCTGCGCTGACCGACTGCAAGCACAGGGTCGACGGACCGCTTCACATACTTCAAAATAAAAGTCAGCTCATTTGTCAGTCATCATTCAAGATGACTACGAACAAATCTTCTGACATTCAAACAACGACATATTTATTTTAAGGACCTAACACTGTGCATAGGTAACTCTCTGATGCTTTCAGTGACACGTTTCTTCTGTTACATTAAATTGCTTCAGAAATACGTGTAAAATGCGTGAGGAATACCGACATGCGGAATATGCCCACAAGGGGGCAATGCTTACCTTAAAAAAAAAAAAACACACACACGAAAGAGGTCACGAACGAAACTCATATGCCCTTATGTGAATACAAGCGGATGGCTTGAATCTATGAATTTAATGTGACTGCAACGTGAAAACCATCCCAAGCATATAAACAGTTCTCTGCATTACAAGGTTTAGGGGCAATAATACATTAATACTGGCAGGTTGACTGTTAGTTTAACCAAAACTTATTCCTACAGCTAGCACTGGGCGTACATGGCATAAGACAAAAGGAGCAATGTGACTTTTTCCCCAAACAAACTCCAGATCCAGATGTTGACATATCCAGATCGAGATCTTTCCATGTCATATTCAGTGAACAGGGTCAGGTGGTACAGTTAAAGGATATAATGTCATAACTGTTGTGGCACCAGTTTATTTCTACTACTACTACTACTACTACTGCTACAACTAGCCTACTACTATTCTTCTTCTTATTATTATCATCGTCATCATTACTAATGTTGCCATTGTTATTGTTATTATTATTATTAGCAATGCGATAGGGTAGGCCTACTGAAGAAAGCGCCAGTAGCTTTGCCTGTGGGAGAGGGCGTGGGAGTAGTACTCCACTGCAGTGGTGCTGTCAGTTGTAATGTAACACTGTAATCACGCCCTCTCCACCCCTTCCCCGAGACAGGTGGTCGGGGACCAACGCATGCCAGCAGCATCGAGGTCTCCCCTTCAGAAAAAAAGATCTTGACAGTGGCGGCCAGCTACCCTGGCTTGTCCCTGATGGAATTAGAATGTGACCTCAACGTGTTGCAAGGCCGGGTAGCAAACGAGAAACTTACCACAAGCAGTGGGGAGGAAATTTTCGTCGGTTTTTCACTATGCCGTCCTCCGCACATAAAACAAAGCAGTTGTGTGTGTTTAATGGCAACAGGGACATCACGTCAAATAATACATAACTGGAACCTGGTGGATGTAGCGCTCAGTGAGTCGTGATTAACCACTTTTCAGTGTAATCGAAGATAAAACTTGACCGGAGGGTATGGCTTCGAGTTCTGGTAAACCGACGAATCAACCTACTGGTGCTTGTAACGGGACTGCTGCGGACTTTACCAACGTAGAGCAGGAACTGTACGACTATCAGATGCACACGAAAATGTGTAAGAAAATAGCGCAGCTTACCAAGGTAAGATTGAGTTGTGAAGCCATTCGATCTCCTATGAGATGAGAGGATGTATCGTACATGCATCGCTCAGGTTAGGATGCAGTACGGCGAAACTATCACACGCCCTGGCATGAATGCTGCAATGCTTGTTCACCTACTACGCTGATGGTCTCCGAGATAGTCCGTAACAAACAGTTACCCACCACTGCATTGCAAAAACTGAATTCAACGAAATGAAATAGTTTAAAAACGAGGGATACACTTAGTTGCATTTTACATGAACTTTCTTGTCAAGTAGTTTGACTGAACAGCCTGCATGCAAAAGAAAGTGAGGTTTATTCATCATCTCATCACATGAGTAATTATGCTCACTGACGAAGGAGCTGCAGGAAAGGCATGAATCTGGTCCACGCATCGTATTTTAAAAATCAGAGGTGGACGACTGAGCGTCAATGCAGCCTGGGCTTTCATTCTGAATATATTGGATATTGCATTTATGGTCAAACCTGGTGAGGAGTGTTCTCAGGCAGTTATACATTTTACCGACACTTATTTATAAGTAAGATACGGCGACTGCAGTCGTGCTTAAGATGACTGCCCTTTGCTTATGTCAGCATTTGTGACAGTGTTCATTTTGAGTGTCTGTCAGTGGCGAACCCAAGACAGGTGGTATCATTTGGGCAAATGTCTGCAGCAAGAAGGTCCTGAAGGAACATCTTTTTGTCGAAAAATGTGTTATAGGCTAAGGGCGTCTTGCATGTGGCTTTTCTTGTTCAAGACTGAATGCCCCATTGTAAAGCAATATAGTCAGCCTTCTTTCAGCCCCTCAGGAAAAGAAAACAAGCCAGGGGACAGTTTATCACTGAAATCATCCCTGTAGGCAAGCAGAGGGAAAATCCAATAAACTTCCTGAAGACAGTGTAACACAATGCCAGGCACAGATGGTTGGCATGCCATTTTTGGAGTTTTTTTTAGATGAAAGACTTCAACAGAGGTCTTATTTTGAGGCCCAGTGAAGATATGAAACACCTCATGTAAACACTCTGCACATTGCGATCTGACTTGAAATGATCTTTTATGAGTGTGGAGGTTAATCAAAAGCAGGGCAGTCTGTGCCCTCACTCTCTCAACAAAGTGGGTCAGAAGCCGAAACTCTAGCCCAGCTGGGAGCCCCGGCATGTGCATGCAAACACACACAAATACACACACATACACACACAGAGAAATCCAGACACACACACCAACATTCCCACAGACACACACGCACATACACAGATAACTCACACATCCATGACTCTAAAGATAACTGAGCAGAGTGTGTTTACATGGCAAGAAGGAAAGAGGACTGTCGCCAGCTGCTCTGTTTTTCACAGACACATGTGTACATGTGCGCAGTCACCCTCAGCCATAGCTCATGCAGACACAAACACAGTCATTCACAGAGTTCACACTATCACAAGATGTTTGTTCACACCTGTGCACACACATACAGACAGACCAGAGGGATATTCTAAGAAGGTGGTTAGGTGGCAAACCTGGTTGAATAAATCCAGAGGTAGTGGTAAAGCCGATAATAGAAGAGCCTGGAGTCTTTATTCTCTCAAGTTAGCCGGCTACTCTAGCAGTTTTAGCGGTTTCTCTAGGCTTAGGCTACTTGCAAATTATCGCAACCACCCACTCGAAATATTACCCTGTACTACAGTATATGTGAATCCCACTTGTAAATATCATTCACATTACATTATAATAGGAACTCCTTGAAAGTAGACAAGGAATTCACATGAATATGTTCCTTGTCAGTCCCCCTTTTGACATCAACCTTTTTAGCTGCAGTGATGGAGAGATTAGTGATCTAAGGTAAAGATTCATGCACTTTTAATTGAGATCTGAGATAGAACCAAAGGCCTGCCAGATAGCAGCAGAGCACTTCAGTTGGATAAAAAAAAAAAAACTCTGAAGCAAGAGACCCGAAAAGACTGAAATCAGCTGCCTAGATCAGGAGCTATAATAAAAATAATCCCCAACCCCTGATGCCTTGATATGAACAGGACCTGGCAGCAGAGGAAGTACCAGAGTCTCTCTCAACAATCAAAGATGAGAGGGAAAAAAAGACACTCGCAAGAATAAATAAAAGCACAACTGACTGCTCAGCCTAAATCTACGTCTTGCTGTCTCATTCTGACAAGAGGGTCAAGAGAAACATCTCGGATACTTATGAACTGCATGTACATGTTTAGAAGCCACCGATACCTTTAAGCTACCGCCTTGTTTGGTAAAATAGTAAACTTGGTGAATGTGATGGTTGTTGATGTTTATGTAACAGCATAGTAGGGCACAGCATGATTACAGTGAGTCTAACAATGTTAAAACATGATGAGATGTGTTAGAACAGATGTACTGTACACCCATTCTATCAGAAGGATTTCCAAAAGGGCCTGCAGTAACCTTCTGGAAGTCCCTTGTGATTGCATGGACAGGCATCAGAGAAGCAACATCGACTTGGTTAGATCACGACAAATTAATTACTGCATAACCAATCTATCTGTCAATGGGGATTTGAGCTCAGCCCTCTTCTGAATGACAGCTGTCTGACATAGTCGTTCCCTCTGTGTGTGTGTGTGTGTGTGTGTGTGTGTGTGTGTGTGTGTGTGTGTGGATGTTAGAGGGAGGGAGAGAGAAAGAGACTGATGTGGTAGGGAAGAGATATAGCCAGAGATATCCATCAAAGGAGAAAGGGCTTGGTGGGTGGAGGAGGAGGCGGTGGTTGTTTGCTGTCATTGTCTCCTCAGAATCCAGGCATAGCCTCTAATATCAAAGTCATGTTAGCACAGAGATCTTGGCTCCGCCACACGGCCTTAACCAAAACACTTCAACCTGTTATCGATTCAACAGGAATATTAATTTCATGCTTTGCTGACCGTGACGCTTGCGATCTTGGCACCCACGCAAATGCTACTATTGATTTAGTTTTCAGATCCAATCACCCTGGTCTGAGCAAGATAGTAAGATTTTAAATACTGAAGGATAAATATCTCCGAGATGGTCCAAAAATTAACCTGAGAAAAACAAAAAAGTGACAGCTTTCCTTGTGATTCCTGCCTTTCTGCCATGTCTCTTGCCCTCTGTGAGAGATGCGAGTGTCTCTCTACATTGTGGTCTATCTTTGTCTCTAAAACCCATACACAGACCCTCTGTGAATATAAAAAGTATTTACAGTGTGCTAAAAAAAACCTGTGGGACATTTGTCACAAATGGTTGAGGTGACTTTCCATGATTCTGTTATTGCTGCCCTCAGTAAAAATATGCTCAGTGCTATTGAAGGGCGGATGTGGAGCAGGGCTTTGGAGGGAGAGAAAGGGAGACGGAAAGAGATAGAGGGAGTAATAGAGAAAGATGAGAGAGAGAGAGAGAGCTGGAGGGAGAGAGAGAGAGAGAGAGAGAGAGAGGAGAGCGAGCAGGAGTGAGGTCGCTGCAGTCAATCACAGAGCGGAATGTCCGGCAATGCTGCCGTGGCGATTTATCACAGACAGGGAGGCGTCATGGTAACACAGGAGCCGCGGTTGGCATAAATGAGACGTCAGGGGTCCGTAAGGGGATATGATGACATTGGGAGTGGGAAGGCTTGCAAGAAGGGTTTGCTGACAGGGACGGGCAAAGACAAACCCCAGCAAACGGTACACACATTCAGGCATGCAGTCTCACCCTTCACACACACACTTTCCCCTATATTCACTCAAATAACCCTAGAGGATAAAATCTGACCACACAATTGTAAAAACAAACTACACAGATAGATCAAAATCACAAGCTCTGGGCGAGACAGGAGATCTGTGCCTGCGAGAGAGAGCGTTTTCAGACTCTACTACATCAAAGTCTCCTCCTTGCTGCTTAGACATTCCTCCGAGGTTATGCTCACTCGGAATACGTGATCCACGGAGAGGTGATTAATCACCACGCTCAGTGCTAGAAAGAAGCAACACCGAACTGCATGCAAAAGCATACAGTCCAAGCAACCAAGTTTGCAGCTCCTCTTAAAGGAACAGACCACCATTACGATTCCACTATTAGCTCCAAGCTAGCATGTATCATTGCATCGGATTAGACCATTAGCAAGATGCTAATGATGCTAATGGTCTAATCCGATGCAATGATACATGCT
>JAVQKI010035802.1:0-11653 GCA_036025975.1 Nematalosa erebi
TGTAAAGCACATTAAACTGCCTCTGTGTATAAAAGGCGCTACAGTATATAAAAAAAATTGCTTTGCTTTGCCTTGCCTTGCCTTGTGATATCCTATAGCAAAGCAAAACACTTTTCTCAGCAATATTGACATTTTTCACAAACGTAATAATCGAGAGATATAAACTTATACTACCTTTGAAGTGTAACAGTGGTTGGTTGAACAGAAGTAATTTCTCGGCTTTGCCAAACATAAGACTCCTTGAAGCCTCTTACTGAATAACTTAGCAAATGAGAAAATGAGCCAAAACACCTACTTACACACGTGTGTGTGAGATGAAATGACTCAATCCAAAGAATCCTGCCCACCAAGAGACTGGACAGGTCGTGCTGAGTGCCTTGTATTATTTGCCCTCTTTCACTGGCTTTGAATCTGAACATGAGTATGGGAGAGTTGCCAGGTTAAGGTGCTCTGAATGACAAAATCGATGTCTCTCTCTCTCTCTTTCTCTCTCTCTGTCTCTCTCTGTCTCTCTCTCTCTCTCTCTCATTCTCTCTCTTTCTTTCTCAAAATTCAGTGTGATGAGAATGTACATGAGAATGTTTATGTCACAAAGAGACTACGCACTCACCAAGGTCGCTCCTAATGTTTCCATATAAATGGCTATTTGTCGTGTGTTACAGCCAGGAACGCTTGGGTCAGTCTCTTATCATTGCCAGACTTTACTTCTCCACTAATGTGGATCTCATTCCTCGGGCTCACAGTCGAGCCCATTGCAGCGTATTTCTGAATCCCCCAAAACACAGGAACCAATCACATTGCTTATCTGGCATAGTGGGGCTTGATGCTTGATGTGATACACAACCAATGGCGTTGCGGGGCTTATTGCTTGATTTGATACACAACCAATGGCATAGCGGGGCTTGATGCTTAACTAATGCATCATATGAAAGGGTCATAAACTCAGTTGTTAGAGTTCTTATCTGAAGCACATTCTCCCTGCACTGGAGAGGATTCTCTTTGGTGAGTCACAGCTCCATCAGATACACACACATCATATTCTTCCCAGTACAGCCACACCACCCTCACACACAGCTTGGAGATGATGAATCATGGGACTATGATCACTCTCTCTCTGTCTTTCAGACACACACACACACACACACACACACACACACACACACACACACACACACACAAACACACAAATGTTCAGGCAGACAGAAATATTCTCCCTATCTCTACCTTAGTTGATTTTATTGATTCAATTCATTCCTTTTAGATATGTTTTGTTCATCTCAGAGGTTATTTGGTGATTACATAAGACCTGCTCAACACACATTTTGACTTGGATGGTTGGACTCACTTGTAAATCTCAATATTCATCATTTTACTGCTTTGAACCATTAGTGGTTATGGTAATGTCTCTCCTCTCTGCCATCTTAGCAATACTAGACTCCTGAGGGTAGTCTGCATTTACTCACTGTGTTTACTGGGGCAGATTTGTAGCTCAGTGCTAGGCTGTATAAGAGTCTGGTTTGCTAGCAAGTAATGAATATTTTACAATGCTGCCCAGATGAAGGACTAGAATATGCAAGTTGAAAGAGTTTTAAAGATAAATAAAGCATGGGCTTCAAGTTGAGACCCCGCCGAATGTTTGTGACAAAGCTGGTGGCAGGGAGTTGTAAGGTCACTGTTGGGAGCTGACAGCAGTGAGGTGGGCACTGATAGTAGAACGGACAGAGACTCAAGGGGAGGGCAGTCGGGTTAGAGTGACCTGACCGAAGGTCAAATTGAAATGCTGTCTCTAACGGTATGCAAACTGCCATTGCCAGATTACGACACTGTGTGTGTGTGTGTGTGTGTGTGTTTGTGTGTGTGTGTGTGCGTGCGTGTGTGTTTGGTACAAGAACAGCTTAATTTGTATATAAGAAACGGAAAACTCTAATGTGTTATATACTGTAGAAATAGACAGATACAGCAGATAGATAGATAAATAAATACATACATAGATAGATAGATAGATAGTCAGTCTGTCTGCTATGTCTGAAGTGCTGTGTGTGTGTGTGTGTGTGTGTGTGTGTGTGTGTGTGTGTGTGTGTGTGTTTGTGTGTGTGTGTGTGTGTGTGTGTATTCGTGCATACATACAGTATGTGAGGATGCATCAATAAACATGCATGTTTAAGGAACTCTTTGGTTCCTTGACTGTGTGAACTGTTCCCAAGTGCCTCTGCTTTTGTCCTCTTCGTCTAGCCTGCAGACACACAGACATGCATCCAAACAAGGCAGGAGGACGCCACAGGCAACGTTTATCATGATTGCCTATTATCATTATAACTGATGGCAGCTGTGGAAAATAGAGCCCACGCACATTACATTATAAATGCTTCTTAAAGTAGTTCATTAAGACTAGCCCGTGAGGAATGGTGGCCGGCCTTGAATACCGATCATGAGCCATGTAAATGACCTGTCTCTGCTCGGAGACGTATAGTAATGTCTCGGAGCATGACTGGCTATCGCACCACAGAGATTGATCACCTCAGAGATGCATGGCTTCGGCAGACAGCACAATTACTAATCCTGTCTGTGTAACCATCTGAATTATTTAGCAGCCTTTTATTATATACCAAGCTTATACACACATTCTCTCTCTTGCACGCACAAATGCACGCACACACACACACACACACGCATGCACACATGTTGTGCTGTTACAATTTTACAATTCTATATAATCAGCCAAGCCATCATCCAGCCATTGTGCCAAGCCATCATCCAGCCATTGTGGGGTGTGTGTGTTACAAGCCATCATCCAGCCATTGTGCACAGCCCAGCCACAAAAAAATAAAGTAAAAATGAAATTGATGACATTAGTGATTACACAGCTGCAGACAGGAGGCGTGCATGTGCATTAACAACTCTGACACGCTCACATCCATTTCAGTCTCTCATCAACTTGCCAGGAGCAGGAGCTGCCGCGCCACTCAGAGGGGCGGGAGTGGCCTCCCATCCAAAGGACTCTCTTCCAGATAGAGCGCACGCTCAGTGTCTAAGTTAGCAACTTTTGTGGTTGGAATGCTATTGCGTTGGCAATGGTGTTGGGATAGGAGCCGCCGGGGCTGAGAGAGGAACATATGAAGCCTGACAGCCGAGTGCGATCCAAGCCCACAGCACCACAGAGAGAGAGAAAGAGCTGAGCCTTGTTGCTCATGCAGGCCAGTGATACTTAGGGGAGAGAGAGGGAGAATAAGAAATGGAAAGGAAAGAAGAGAAAAGGAGAAAATACAGAGCTACTTGAAAGAAAAGGTCTAAAGAGAAAATAAAAAAAATGGGAGGTGGGGCATGAAAATGGATAAATAGAAAGTAAGAGGAGAAGAAGAGAAGGGAAGGCAAGAGAAGAAGGGATGAAATGGTCATTTGCATCATGCTGCTCAGTCCTAGTGGAGGACATGCTGAGAGACAGCAGTGCATCTGAATACATGTGAGTGTAAGCAGGAGCACAGGAGAGGACGGGAGCAGAGGAGAGGAATAGAGGGATGATAAAAAAGAAAAGATGAGCCGAAAAAAAGCAGGGAAGGAATGTGAATTGGAAGGAGGACAAAAGGAAAAGGGAGACAGACTGGCCTGTTCTACGACCCCTCCAACTGGGGGAAGAAGACTATTATTCTAGAAGCTTCCAAGACAGGGGACTGCTGCAGGTTAAACATTTATTTACATAGCCCATTCACAAACAGATTCATTTCCATCCTTTTCCTCTGCTTGCCCACACGACTCCGGCCGCCTGCCCCCTCCCCTGCTGGTGTGGCACACCTCCCCTGACCCCAGAGCAGTTCCTGGTGGCCCAGCGGCCCGCTCCCAACGCGCCAGCTGATGTGTGTTCAGTGTGAGCCGAGGCCCCGGACCTGTGCTAGCGGTGATGGATGTGCTCCTAACGAGGTGTCGACGGACAGACCGCATTTCGGGAAAAACTTGTGAACTCAGCCATTAATCACTGTAGCTCCTTTTGCAGTCACGCAGTCACAGTCATCTGGCCTCCAAATAGTCTCTCTCTCTCTCTCTCTCTCTCTCTCTCTCTCTCTCTCTCTCCCTCTCTCTCCTTTTTCATTTTCCACCATGGTTCAGATGTTGCCTTTGTTGTTTTTGTGTCAAACCTGTGCATCAGCACTGCACAGCCCCTCAAAAATAACATTATTTCTAGACCGACTCTGTGTCTGCGTCAGAATGTGCCTCTTTCTGCTGAGTTTATCACCAAACTTTTTCACCAAACCTCTTTTGACATTTCGCCTAGGTCACTTAACGACATGGCTGTTTGTAAGACAGAAAAGCATTGGAGCAATGCTGCAGTTGTCGCATGCCTGATACACTGTTATTGCATGCTTCCCTGATAAAAGCAGACCGCTTCATTTATCACACACACCAGAGTGTTATTGAATTGCAACTCTGACAAATGGGAGGCCTTGCCAATAAAATGGATGCCTGAGACTTGGAGGAATGGCGGAGCGGTGAAGCTGACCCCTGTTGGGGCATTAGCGCAGGCGGCCAGGAACACTGGCGGTGGCGAAAGGTTGAATAATTCATCAGAGGATGTGTAGAGTGCTGAGACAGCCATATTGGGCACACTGGATGCACACTAGGAACATGCAACTGTTGAGAGAGGAGCCCAGCTTTTCAATTATTTGGTTAGTTTGATTTAGCAAAGGATGTTGTTATTTGAAAAAAAAAGCGTACTTTATACTGAAGTGTGGGGTTTGAAGTTGTTCCACTTAAATGTAGAATAAGCGTCATGTTTTGTTATGGAGAATACCTGTGCACGGAAGTGGTTTGGTCACGCTGTATCTCACAGATTTCATGCTGTTGTTGCAGGCTGTACGCATGTGGTGCTGGGGAGGTGTTTATAAATGTGTTATTAACCGATTATGACAGCATGTTGGAGAGGCTGTTCCACTGTCATGGATCTTCTTGAATGATGTGTCTAGCCTACTGACAGCTGTACAGTATATCAGAAGTGACAGGTGAACTTGTAACAGCCTCAGGCTCACTGACTTCAAGAGCCATTTTAAGTGACAGAATTGCACACTGACGACCACCATTTATAAAGGCTGGATAATGTATCAAAATTGACTCCAGTCCTTTAGAAACATTTGTGGGATGAATGGGAGATGTTCTTTGGGAACATAGAAGAGTTACACACAGAGGAAGATGGATGCTAGTGTGTGCTGATGGGAACGGAAGTGGATTCATGTGTTTGGATAAGTGAATGTGTGTGTACATTTGTATGCACATACACACGTGTGTGTGTGTGTGCGTGTGTGCTTGTGTGTGTATGGTTTCTGTAATGAGGCAGGAGAGAGTGACAGCTCTGACAGACAGCCGCTCGTTTGTTTACACTTGGTGCACGTGTCATTAAGCAAGGGCGCCTTCGCCATTCCGCGGCATCTGAATGAATGATTCTCAGTCTGCTGCTTCTCAGGCCGTCCCCCTTCCACGCTCGGCAGCCTCCCAGCCTCACGTGCGCCCACCGACGCCAGCAGCGCATCGCCGCTCGCCGTCTTTTATTTACCCGTTTCTCCTCGCTGCTCTGTGTTTCTAATTACCATAACTCACCCTTTTATCAGTTTGGTTTCTTAGTCTTGGTCCGATTGGATTAATTCCATCTCATGTCAGAAAGTAATTATAAGTATGGCAGCAGATGGGCCTAAGTGTCTCGGAGAAAACTGGTGCGTTTCTACTTTCGCCTCCCTTGTTGTCCTCCCAGATGGATGCAAAGCCTGGTTAGAGAATGAATTTGTGAGGTCTGTCACAGCTGAAAACTGTGAGGCTTCCTGCAGGAACTAGGACGACTGAACAGCAGAACCCATAAACATGTTTTGTAAAGAGTTCCAGCAGAAACAGCAGAAAGGTTGAAGAGATTCTCCTGCAATTGTTCCCAATATATTAGCATCGCTGGTGCGGTTCTGCAGAGCTCAAGCATAGAGGGAATAAATTGTGCGGCAGACACAGACGCACTGCTGGGATGAAAAGGATGGAGAGGGAAAGATGAAAGGTGCCGATGCTGCACCTGTTGAATTGGATTCCATGATGTTGACATTGCATTGCATACACCAGAGGGTGGTCACTGGGAATCACAAATGTCTATTCACATAAACAAGCAGAGCAGGAACCTAAGGAGAATTAATGCTTAATTCATTCTTGTTTTTGGTATACACATGTGCTGTTGCATACATTTGTTACTGCGGACCTCGAGGGGCCCTATCACAGAAAATAATTTTTATTTTCACATACCCTTGGTTGATACTTTGTTCCCCTGAGTCATACAGTCTGTGAGTACATTTAATGTCTACTTTTTAATTGCTTTCTTCCTATCAGGTTCTTAATATTCATGTTGAAGGTAAATTTCACTTCTGACATATTTACATTTTATAAGTTGTTAGAAAAGATGAAAATAAGTGTGTGCATGAGCAGTGCTGCTAAATTCTTAATTTCCCCCCAATAGGACACCTGTTAGCATCGCTATCACAGGCGCCAGCACACCTCTCTTCACTGGGCTGTGTGGAAGGTGGCTTGGTGAGCTCCTCTCTGCATTTGGCACCTGCTACCGAAGAGCCAGAAGAACACTGGAGCCCATCCAAATGATTAAGGAAGTTTTCGGTTTCCATGGAGACAGTTGCACCATGAAATTAAAAGTAGCGTGAATGTTAGAGATTAGCTTAATTGTTTTGGAACAGGCACAGTAGCAGAGGGGGAATCATTGCAGCACTTTGGATTGCTTTCCAGCGCGGCGACGGATAATGGCACAGCAGGGCTCCTAGTGGGGAGAGGGAGCCCTGGTGTTTCTGCAGTCCACCTGCTCGTGTTTCTCTCGCCTCGGAAACTGGTTATCGGTCCAAAGCCACAGCTTCTCATCTCCCACCTGGCTCTCCCCTGCTCTCCTCAGAGCCGCACTGACATATTAATCTCTCATTCAACACTCCTCTTTTTATTACTGACAGACAGCATCTGCATTAGGAAACTGAGCACACTGATGTTATAGATGTTTCTAGATACAGTTAGCAACCCAGTGAGTGCTAGTCCTCATTCACTTCTCCTCTGCTTTTGTGTGATATCATATAGCAAGTATTTATTTATGTAGCACATTTCTAGCTCAAAGGCCAAAATAGCATTCCTTCACAGGATGTAAGACCAGGAGAGAACTGTTTCACATCAAGTCTTTCCCCAGCCTTTCTCCAGCACAACGGAATATAAAAATGCTTAATTCTGCCTGACTGTCTCAAACTACATCGCCTTCAGCCATTCCTATCACATTTATCTCCTCTCCTGTGCATTCCTCAGTGTATGCAATAAGTACATGCAGACTCCAAAAAACAGAAATGTTATTAGAAATGATGCTATCGTGCAGTGGGAACTCTGGCCATGAGCATGGCTGAGAAGGAGAGCGGTTTGGAAAGGAGGAAAGAGTGACTTCAGGGTAGCGTGAGAGCATTATGGAGACTGGAGGCATTGACTGTGACATAGGCAGACATGGCATTTATTCAGGCTGCTGATGAGATACACTTTTAGTCCCAGACCTTATTGGAGGGAGGGGGGTTCAGAAAGGATAGTAAAGAGAGACAGAAAGAGGCAGAGAGAGATGGGGAAGAGTCAGGAAATGACCTGGTGTCAGACTTGGTTTGTGGTATGGGTGCCTTAGCCAAACGCGCCCCCAGTCCCAGATCTTGTTGTCCTTCTGTTTGCCTCTTTGTTTTTCTGTCTTGTTTTCTTTTTTTTTTTTTTTGTCTTGACAACGGAGACCTTTTAGTGTTGGCCTATTTTTTCTGTTAGGGGATGTTATCTGACAAGATACGAAGGAAAAAATACATCAGGACAGAAGAAGGGAAACTATGAAAGACATGACCTCCTAGTCAAGGGTTAAATAGGAAATCTTCGTTCACTAGTCAGTGTGGAAGGCATGGCAACAGGATATCCATCATGAGCAACCGAACACAATGTCCAAGCTGCCCATATCATTGTGAACTATCAAAGTGGATGAGGTGGGGTGTGTGTTAGTCTGTGTTTGTAATGCATGCATGTGTGTGTAGTGTTTTTTGTGGCTCGACAGTGTTGAATTCCACAGAATTGGTGACTTATCTATTAATTCATTTAAGATACGTGGGATAAGGTAAGATGTGGCATGCAGCACAGGTTCACAACAAACTTTAAAAATGACTGGAACAGAAACAGACAAGATTTTAGATTCAATATTTGAGTGCAGACTGGATACGTCCTGGCATTTTCAATCCTTGAAATTGTCAATAGATTAGAGGAGGGCAATGAAATGCTTATCTGAAGCCATTTTTGCCAAATTACTCGAAATGTCCACACCCTAACCGACAGGGACTTACTGAGACTAAAAAAGGCCCTGTAGTCCAACAAGGCCACCTTTAGATGCACACACACACCTTATTGATCATACTCTCTAGTGCTATGCCTATCAAGTTTTCACATACAGAATAGGCGGTCATATTTTACAGAAATGATCATTGTGGATTATCAGTGTATTTTCTTGCCTCATGCCTGCATTCATAAAGTAAGCCATCAGGTCAGAGTCCATTCTGGTGATATAATAATAATACATGGGCCCGAATGTCTCTTGCTCTTTTCCAGACTTACCCAACAGAATTAGAATGACCTACAATTTGGTCCAGCTGATGCTCAGTAGCTGGATATCAAGATGGATAAATAGATCTTAGAGCTGCCAACTTCTGGGCTGATATTTGCACAGAGCATGATTGCCCAAAAATTAATAAATACAACCAGCGCATTTAAATAGGTGATGTTGGATTACTTCATGAACATCACCATGGGGAGCATACATCATATGAAATCTGCTAACTAGACATGGAGTAGCTTTGAGATTCACAGAGGTACAGGAGCACAAGTCAAGTTGAGTCGAGTCACATGGGTTTTGTTGTCTCATTTCAGACATATACACTGTGTGCAGTGAGACGAAACAACATTTCAATCATGGATTCACATTTAGGATATATAGAAAGACATTTGAGACAGGCTATATGTATTGCAGTTACATTTTGTGCCCATACATTATAAATCTACATAAAGTGCACCCAAAGTAGACCTGTAACAGAGCACTGATTGTTGTAAGGTTCACAGTGGGGTGCAGGTTGAATATAGAGTATTTAGCAGCATAGAAAAAGAGCAGGTTCAGTGTGAATAAACATGTCATGTTTTGTTGATCAACAGTCTGACTGCTTGAGAGAAGAAGCTCTTCCCCATTCTGGAGGTGCAGACAGCTATACTGCTATACCTTTTCCCTGCTGGCGTTAGGGAGAACAGTCCATGGGACGGGTGTGTTGTGTATTTAACAGTGCTCGTAGCTTTGCACAGACAGTGGGTGTTGGAGATGTCAGTGAGTGAGGGAAGAGAGGTCCCTATGATCTTTTCAGCTGTCCTCACAATCCTCTGCTGGGCCTTCCTTTCTGCAGCAGTGCAGTTTCCAAACCATGCTGTGATGGCACTGCTGAGGATGCTCTCAATGGTACCTCTGTAGAAGGTTGTCAGGATGGGAAAGGGGAGGTGGGCCTCCCGCAGTTTCTGGTAGAAAATAGAGGCATTGATGGGCTATCATTTTAATTGTGTGTGGTGTTCTTGGTCCATGTGAGGTTGTCTGTGATGTGAACGCCCAGAAACTTTGTGTCCTGAACAGTCTCAACTGGAAAGTTGTTTATGGACAGTTGGGTGTGTTTGCCTGGAGGGTCTTCTGAAATCAATGATTAGTTATTTAGTTTTGTCCAAATTGAGGGACAGGTTGTTGTGAGCACACCAGTTGCTGAGCTGAGTCACCTCCTTTCTGTTCAGGTCCTCATTGTCGCTGCTTATCAAATCCACCACAGTTGTGTCATCAGCAAATTGAATGATGCGGTTTGAGCTGTCTATTGCTGCACTATCAAGGGTTCTGGGAGGAAGCTATCACCATCACAGGAGAGTGGAGCTGGTCTGTAGTTGGTGATGGCTTGTATTCCCTGCCGTAGGCGGCGTGCATCTTTGGTACCTGAGAATTCTCTGAGCGTGAGTGAACTTTTTTTAGAGCTGCCTCTTCCCCAGACCCATATGGCAGCGTCCCTTGCTTTCAGTAGTATTGTCACTTCTGCAGTCATTAATGGTTGCTGATTGGGATGTATGGAGATGGTCTTTTGTTATGCTTTTGCAGAGCATTTGTCAGACTTTCTATGTCTTTTACGCTGATTAGTAAAACATCGCCTAATTTCTCGCTCGTTTTGAGGCAGTTACATCTGTGTCTGTAGTATAACTGCCAATACTTGTTAAATTCACTCTGAGTGATCTTGTGTTTTCGTTAATACACAAACCGCTGTCATTTAAACCTACTTTGTAAGGAAGCATTTATGGAAGCGTTGAGGAAGAGTTACATGATGGAGAGAGTTGGCGGCCGTGGTGACAGCCTTTTTATTGTTCCTTGCGCCTACATTATTGAAAACAGGTCTGATAATAGACAGTTTGTTGAGAATAGACAATCGCGAACTGATATGCACATTTGTAGCTCTGCGGGGGCTTAAGTGATAAACAATTTTGGGGAACTAAACAAACTGGCCAATAAGCAAACCTGTCCGACGGCCATCATATTGGACCACCATTCTGGACTTTTCCAGAATGCACAGATTGCCAGTCTGCCCCTGCTAACCAATGTCATTTCTGTAAATGCTTTTCTATATTCTGTATTTACATGAAAAAGTCACCTTTAGAACGGATTGCAAAATACCCAGCCAATCATCCTGGAGTGAGATACTAGAGAGCCAAGTTGCTGATTTCCTTTGAAGAGATGGGAGATGGAAGATGAGAGAATGGAAGGAAGAGTTTCATTGAGGTATGAGTGACAATGAGGGGAGGGGCTGAATGCACCATCCTATGGTGACTAGGGTACTGGGGAGGATGTAGAATACGCAGATGAACACAGACAGAGAGAGAGACAGAAAGAGAGAGAGAGAGAGAACAGGAGAAATGAGCTGAAACCAAAGGGCGTGAAAAAGGAAGCGAGAGAGACAGAGTGAATGCTAGAGAAACAGCAAAGGTAAGGAATGGGTGGATGGTGGGAAACTGAGAAGGTGCAGGGGAGCAGATTGAACATAAAAGAGGAGAGATATGAGCAGCGAGAGAGCACAATAGAAGGCCAGCAGGATCCCGAAGAGGAGAAGGGAACATTGAATAGTGACAATTGAAGAGAGAGAAGGCAAAGGAGAGACATGAAAATTAGTGCAGAGGACCTTATGATCAAAGAGATTGGAGGATTTGTCAAGGATACATGACAAACAGGGTGGTCTTTTAAAACTCAAGTCACATCCGACACTCAGAAACATTCTGCATCTGTCTGAACTCCAAACTGAAACACACAAATTACATTTCCTTTTGAATAGTTATACTGTAGGCATTTCTTTAAACATTCATGAAACAAGGACTCTGTTTATGAAATGGCGCACTTTCACCAAACTAAACGCCATTTAGAATACTCCACAAATAACAAATGCTGCAGAATAAACTAGAATAAACCGGTGTTAGTGAAGCAGCACAATGCATCATAAAGCTTCTTTTGTAATGTAATGGTAAGCAGACAAAAGGACTTTACAATAGTGTAGGTGATAAACAACAGAACGAGTTACGAAATATT
>JAVQKI010035873.1:0-11438 GCA_036025975.1 Nematalosa erebi
TATGATTCTTAAAATCTGGTAAACATTGAAGTGATATCTTTGAGGAATACCCATCCCACCCAAGAGCAGTAGCAAAGAAGGTACCAAGTGCATGTTAACTGTATTTGTTCATACACTGAAGCTGGGTGCAAAAAGAATTGAAGCTGACAGATTAGGCCTACCATTGCAATGTGGAAGGCAACAGGGTCAGTGTACTTTTTCGTTCATTCATCATTCTGTTATGGAAGTGAAACGGGAAATGAAAAAGAAGTGTTACACAGACTTTTTAAAATTCTGTGGTCACTTGTCACTGACCTTGTGCTTTACCTCTTATGGATGAAAAAGAAAATATTGACACAATGACCCAAATGTTCAAGCGATTTGGAAGTATGGCGGGTCTGGGGGGTGGCCAACTCCTTTTCATACTATGATATCATCTGAATTGTATTTCTGACATAGCCTGTACCAACATAAAATGAAACACTGTATCCATCAATCTACAGTTCAATGTTCAAACAATTCAATGTTAGTTCAATGAACACTACACAAGAGCACAAATGAATAAATGCACAAATTCTGTGCACATCTGGTTTGAGAGCAGGGCCCTTACAAAACTGTGACTTTTAACTTGTTTACTGCACTTAAGACTGGTGCTTGAACACAGTTAAAGGAAAACATTTAGACAATGCTTTATAAGTTTCCTTGTTGTGTGAACATTGATTTTAAGACACAGAAATTTGTCTGACTACAGCGCAAAGTGACCGAGTCATCAATGGGTATGCTTGCTTAGGTAAGGTATAGGACAACATTTGTGTTATCATATAGTTATCACATATTTGTAAAGGCAAGCCTGAGACATTTTTTTCATCGCTGGGTCTAGCTGGATAGATGGCTCAGTCTGTCATCTTTTGGCTTCGCTGCCTTGGATGTTAGCAGGTGGAATCAGGATGAGCGGCACACATGTATGAGGCTAGACAAATCAAATCAAAATGTAAAAAATAATCCAAAACTTGTCATATTGTGTAATATCGTTTTAAGACAATAATATGTTGGTTTTCTTTCATTATGAAAGATCAAACTGGCACCCTCTCTGAAATCTGATCTTGCTTCCAAAAACAGAATAATGAATAAACACAAATGTATGACATACTGTACACGTAGGCCTACATCTTTATTCTAATTGTAACCAAAATAGTTAAAAATTAACTTGAGAGCGGCACTGCCTTTTTGCATAAACAAATTGCTCGACTAAAACCCACACTCAATTGCCCTTTGCAAAATGCAGTGCCATTTGAATAGTCTAAAGGTCCGTATACACTTATAATTTCATTTCTTATTTTTATTCAAGTTCAACCCTGGTTAGATTGGGCCTTCTTGTTATTAAGCCTGATCAAAATATAAAATTATTGCCTCATTATGATGCAGGAAGCAGATAACTTAAAGAGTGAGGTGTAATTTTACTTGGCAGAATGCACAAAATTGTTGAAAGCTTTATCAAGTTTGGCAAAAGCCAATGTTTCATTTATTCATCATTGTAGACGGCTATCTGCGACGTCTGACAAACACCTGTGGAGGTTATGTTGTCAACTACAAACAAAAGCAACGGTTCGGCCCTAGGCCTTCATATCGGATTTCCCCATTGGCTCCATTCTTTGCACCTGTTAAGGATTTCCACCAATAGCATGTCCTAGTTTTTGATGTTCAAGATGGCGACCCCCTGTTCACTGTTTTATGCGCCCCAGAAGCTCTGAGTAAATATTATTGCATACTTAATCGCACACAATTCCAGACAGGTGTTAAACGTTAAAGACAAACTTTCTTTATGTAATCTACAGTAATAGTCTACATTAAGTTAGTTTCCAAATGTTAACTATCGACGTTGTCCCGAGTCTTCTATCACACTGAAAAGGGAAACAGCATTTTCGGTATGGCTACCGACAGCAGAATACATTTTTGGAAGCGAAATACGAAGGTGCCAGGGAGGTGGGTACTTCCTTATTAATGGATTTTACATTTTCAGCCCTCGTGTAGTGGGAAGACTCATTCTTTTTAAGTCCATAACTTCATCTCTTGTGTGCAACACATGCTATCTCCGCTAGTTACAGAATGATTATAGCATAACGTTAGTGGCTAGCATTTCAGCACTATCATTGCTAATGGACTGTTGTTACACCTTGTATATTGCTGTCTTTTCATCAGTGTTACAAGATAAAGTAATTAGGCTCACTGTCAGTGAGTTATGTTGTAACAGTGTATTTCCTAGTTACTATTCCATGCTACTGTAAATACGATGGCCATATGTTACCAGGGCGATGTCAGTCACTCACTCAAACGTCAGGTAATCTGTCACTTGGTCAACTCACCTCACTGGGGTCCGCGATGTGATTGCCCCCTCTCTCTAAGTAACGTTAGGCCTAATCGGTTGTAACATGACTAGATAGGCTCTCAAGACATCTTAGTGTAATCGTCTCTGTCCTACATCGCTAGATTTTATATTTGTTTTATTGTATATAATCGGTTTGGATCAAAACAAATGTGAGGCCAATGGTATTGCCTTCTTGATGGAAATTGGCAAGTCAGCCTACAAACACGGCCACTTTTATCATTGAAAAACTCAGATTTTGTTTCGCAATGTCTGTAACATTTGAAACGTGACCGCAATGATTAGGCATTTCTGAATGAAAGGACAAGATATGTGGTGTGATAGGGCGATTTTGCAATCCACTAGCACGGCAAATCTCGAACCAGACTACTTGCAGTTACTTAAGTCTATAGGAATGTGAATCTACCACTTGACACATATCCTAAGGTGTTAGGGACACTAAGAAAATGAATATTAAGGGTGTTTTGACAATTACCTGGAGAGTACTTTTGCTCGTGATCAGCACCAAATACAATGCTGTTTAGTTACCAATACAAACAAGACCATACATCTGAATATGAAGTAGGCCTAGGCCTACTTGTCCCCAATATTGATACAAAATGTTAGCTCTTGTTCTAATGAGAGTTGTGTTCAGGGTGAATGAAGAACTGTCTCAACAAAATGTGTGACCTTGTCCTTGTCCACCCACCGACAACCAATATAACTAGGAACTTTCCCAATGCTGTAAAATGGGTTGCTTGCATTTCAGACAGTCTGAATGAATGCTTTTTTCAGTTAATTTGATACTTTTCCATGCCTTAAGGGCTCTGATGATATGTGATTGTTGTCCTCCAAACACAAATCACTCACTGTACAAGGCTCTATCACTTTGTGTCTTGTTCTTCCATTTTCTTGTTACTCTCCACTCCTCCCTGTGAGTGTTGTACAGATATGAACAGAAACTCTTTGGATGGTTGTTGGAGCTAGTCATCACACAAAGAAGCTATCGGGGGATCTATAGGTCAGCCCATTAAACTGACTGCTGAAAAACTCTGTAGTGAAGGGAGCAATGTCCCAGAGGCCTCTCAACTTTTTTGAAGACTTAACAATTAGCAGAAGAGTTCCCTCATATTGTACTCTGAGAACTTAGGAACTTTAACTAGAGATGGACAAATTTCAAGGACATGAAGGGCAGTGGGATTTAATCTTGAATGTTCTGGAAAGTGCTTGAATTGTCAGTAGTATCTAACGCAGCAGTGTGAATGACGACCTCAGTGTGAGGTAGGTTTGGTACTTTTTTCAAACTTCCACAGGGCTGCATTAGGCTATTCCATATCAAAGCCATTAAAGGTCCTGCGTTTGTTTGTGTGTTACCAAAGTGAATCAGGATGTGTGGTCAAGCGCCTTGAGCGTGGTCAAGCGCCAAACTTTCTAAAATCTTTCAGAAATGGTGGGGCACCTGTTGTGGATTTGTTCAAACATTGCTGTCCTTTGAGAATCTCATGTCTTCAAATCTTCAATGTATTTGTTTTACTTTTACACCCCCAAGCAGTGTTTCTTCAATACAAAGGTCTTTGTGATAAGAATTCAGCATACTCTGAGGCTTGGAGTTGTCCTCCGAGTATTTTTCTTCCACCTTTTGTGTCTTTTCTAATCCGGATTCTTGGTTTCTTGTGTGTCTGTTGTGTTACATGCGTAGTGGGTGTGGTCCTGTAACATGAGGAGACCGTGTGATGTCATCTCCTCCAGTCTGGCTCAGCTGGTCTGGTGTGATGACAGGGTTGGGAGAGGGAGGGGGTGAGGGGTGGTTATTGGGGTGCATGGGCGAGGCAGTTTGCCTCATTCTTTTGTCAGTATTTTGAAGTTCTTGTCTATTAAAGTTGTCTAGAAGTTGTGAACTTCTTTAATACGGTGTCAAATTCTAGTCACTTACATAATTAGTCAGTTGGTAATTGTGCGTGTGGGTATGGGCATTCACAAAATCTGGGGTCTGAATTTCTTGCCATCGATTGAAAGCATTAATTGGGTCATTTGCATGTAGGTAGGGATGTAAGGTTGGTATAATCAACCCTTGTTATATGTTTACCATTTCTGTGTCAGAATTTGGACTGGGTGAACCAGGCTGTAAGCTTTAAGTCTAACCCTAGTAAAAGTGATCGAAAATGACAGACTAAATATATAAGACAATATATTCTGTATGGCTACAATTTGACTTTTCACAATATACTGACCCCTTAGTAAAAATGAATAAAACTAGCAGTCTATTATCTGTTGGGTTACAGACTGTCCTGTGAAGCGGTTGTGGTTTCAACTCCTTTCCTAATTTGTCAGACTGTTTTTGAGGTTTTGTACATTCTGAACAGACTGTACCGATACTCCTTCTCCAGAAATATTATTCTGTAGCATCTCCTGTTGCTGTCTTATGACTCAATTCTCTAACTTCCTCTCTGCTTGCCAGTCTGTTTGTCTTTGCTCCCTCCTCTAAATCTCTCCCTTTATCTCCCTCTCGCTCTTTCTCCTTCTCACTCGGTCTAATGCACACAAACAAATTATCTCTTCCACCTTTCATATATTCTCTTCTTCCCTTTCATCTCTCCTTCCTTGGTCTCTGTCTGCCAGTCTGCAGCCTGTATATGGTGCTCAGCATCCTCCTCTGGATCCACGGATCCCACGAGCGTAAGTTTTGCCTCACCTGGACACCTTGCCTCACCTTACCTGATGTCTGACCTTCAATCACAGTCCATTCATCTTGTTTTCCTGTAATATTTGTGTTATGCTGGTTAGGTTCTTAGACTTGTACTGGATATTTTCTCAGTGTGACTCTCTTTTGGAATTGTTACTTTCCTTTTCTCAAAGTGACTTTTTGTTTATCATCTTGACTGTTTGTCATCTGTGAGCTGAATGTTGCTTTTATTTTCATGCTTGAAATGTATCTATATATTTTTGATCTGTTTTGCTTTTACTCCCACTGTGATTTTCTTGTCTCATGGAGCCATTTTCTTCCCGGTGAAAGAGACTTTAATTTGGTTTCTGTCGGAGCCGCAATCATCCTGCTGTCATTTGCTTCCCTCTCATTTCTGACTTTCTGATTTTTGTCTGCTCGCTGCAGGTTTCTCAAAGACGCGCCAAAGTCAAACAGCTCTCAGAATGTGAAAACTAAAAAGGCCTCCAGCTTCCTCGAGTTTGCAAGGAGCACCAATGATGCCTGGGACATCGATGATGAGGAGGACGAAGATCTCCTCATGGGAGCTACGCCCTCTGCCCCTGCACCCCACTCCCGACCACCAGTCCCCACCTTTCTCCCCACCAACCCTGAGAGTGACTCAGAGGCCCATCCGTCAGACACGCTTGGGCCACTCAGGAATGACCTTTGTCATGACCAGCAGATGACTGATGGCAGGTCCACCAATGGGAGGGTGGTAAAGTCCAATAGTGATGCTCAGCTTAACACCTCTTCAGGTATGTAAGGCAAGAAATACGGGAACCAATATCCTGAGGGACAGTTTTCTGTACAAACCACAGCAGTACCCACATGAACAAACAGTACAAACATAAAAATGTGACTATGCAACTACCAACACAGGTCAAGTCCTCCCAGATCACAGACAACACACAGAGGAAGTAATAAATTATAACACTTATTTATTGAAAAATATGGTCATAAAAGAGTAGTTTGTATAGGGGAAAAGGAGGTGTCGGACACAACAGGGGGATGGAGTCTACAAACTATGCACACGCGCACTCAGCTAGCCAGCCCCCGAGTCACAAGTCACCTCAGCAAATTCACACAAATATAAGTTACCGTCATAAATATGCACACAAGTATGAATTACCCTAATAAATATGCACACAAATAAGTTACCTTAATAAATATGTACATACATAAGCCACCTCAATGAATATGCATACATCAATTCATTCTCTGCCTTTGGGGCAAAGCTTCCCCCTCCCAACGGTCCACAGATTAGTAATATAAACCAGTACTGGTTGGGCGGGCCCCTCCAACCAGTACAAATAAAGTCAGTACGGGTTGTATAATCACATGGCCCCGACAATCAGTCCAGTCCAGCCAGTTCGGGGAAGACTGTATGTGTCGGGGGTTCCAGAGATTTTCCCAGCTGATTTTCCCAGACAAAACAACAATTCATAGCTGTGTACATGCTAGTTAAATTATGCCAAACTCAGTCATCCCTTTGAATATACTCAGTGCGCGGTATCCGGCTTTTGCATGGTCACCTGTCCAGGCCTCCAAACTTCCCCGGTCTCCGTTCTCCTTCATTGGCTCAGCAAACTTGTTTTTATAGGGAAGCCCAACCCAACACACTCATTCAAAGTTTGTCATCAGTCAAGGGAGAGAACATGTAAACTTGTAGTCCATTAGTCCTGGGGCAGAGCATCCATACCATATACAAACAAAACAATGTATGCTACAGGACTGTATTAGTACTTGACACAACAACTTTACCGGTAACCTTAAAGTTACACTCAGTTTACAAGAATAAACATGTTGATAAAGCTGATGTCAAATTGACTTTTGAAGCTTGCTTTAAAATTGCATTGCACCTTTTGGTTTCTGTTTTGTACCCTGAGACGCAGTTCCAAATTTAGCCTACAGAGGGCATAAACTACACATTCAATACATAATGCAAGCAAGTTCTCTATCCCTAAATCACCTTATCATGGTGCTTTACAACACGTTAACTGTGGCATTTGGTGCTTCATGTCTGTTTATGATCCAAGTCATCATCCAATGAGTGTCATAGGTTAACTGCCTGTGTCGCATCTTTTAAAGCGTTTGGTCTAGTGAGCCTAGACTGTCTGCTTAGAGCACAGTGACAATAGTTACACAGACTGTTTCATCTTTATGCTTTCATTTTTATGTTTGGTTAGAATTTATTATTCTCAGCGGTAGGCAGGTTTTTTACAATAGGGTCAGATTATTGGACATCTAATAATCTTATACTTACCAGTGTCTCAGTCCACAACACATGGTGTGGTCAAAAGTTACATCAGCGTAAATGAATCGAAAAAAAAGTTGGAGCAAATTGATCTGAAATCTCTCGGTAAATATAGCTGTAGTCTTGAGTTGTGATAGTGTTTAAAATAAGTCATAAAATCCATTGAAGGTCACCGCAGGAACTACTTCCAGTTCCACACTAGCTATAATTTGATGGAAGAGAATTATGTTAAGTATGCAGCAGTAATTTCAATGGTGGTCGGACCACTGTCCTCAGCACAGTGTACAAAGCAGACCATCAGCCAGTTGCGACTGTTTTTAATCATCTGCCTTGTGGATGAGCATTGCATAAATTAAAGGTGAGGACAGCTTTGAGGTCAGTGCCATTATGAACCTGAGTGCCCCGTACAGCTGTTTCAAACAGGCCACAAGCTGGGAGGTGAGCGAGGACACCGGAGCATCCCTCCGGCCAGCAGGAGTTTGGGACTACGCTGATGAATGTATGATTTATTCCCCCCGCCCCCCGCCCCGCTATGGGTCTCTGTCCCTTAGGCTGAGCCTCTTCCTCGTAAAGTTTATGTTGTCCATAAACTGCACACAGAGAGACAGAGCTACCCGACTGCGCGGACGTAGACGCAGGGGCTCACTCGCCCACAGGGCAAGCTGATGAATTTATGATCTGTGCTTTGTCCCCCGGAGAAGTTTCTCTGGCTTCCAACTTGTGTTGCTTAGTATGCAGTGCAGCAGTATGGCTGCATGATGTGCCTGAAAGGGTGAAAGAGATTGTGGGCTCTCAAAGTATACTTGCTTAGAAAATAGCACTTGTTGGAAGCCAAAACAGATGAAATAATCAAAGCAGAGCTCTGGGCAGAACTGAGCCATTTTTTTTTCTTTGTGTCAATCTAGTTAGGTTGTCAGGTATCATCTTTATTTGCCAGACTCATGCAGACTATACATGCCCAACGTAAAAAAAACACACAAACAAAAAAGCTAATAAACAAACAAACAAAACACAAAACACCACAACATTCTTGTAAAAGACATTCATACCAGTACAGTACCTCCACATTGGTGACTGGTTCCAAACTGCACTGTGGCTCAGAGATTAGTCAGCAAAGTTATGATGATGTTCTTTGACCTACTTAAGTGACATAACTTTATATATAAGGTTCCTTAGTGATGCTCTAAAGGTGCTGACCCCTGCATTACAGAACAGGGCACTAGCACTTCAGCCCCTTGGTCTCCTGAGTAGAATCCTTTAACCGTCCGTATAGGCAGCCCGTAACTTGTGTGGACTTGCCTTTTTAAACTTTGCCCATAAGGGTGCAGTGTACAGTGGATTATAGAATACTTAATCAGAACACACATGGAATTTCCTAGCCAAAATATTAGCTTGGGGCTCTAACAAGACACTGACTATATATATCATCATCAGATATCTGGTCTGTAATGTAGAGGCCCAGGTATTTTGTTTTCTTACGAACAACCAAAACCTGTCCTGACAGATAAAAATCTGGAAAATACACCTCTTTGTCACCTTCAGTTCTACATATCACAACACTCTTTTAAGCATTATATTGCAAATCATATTTAATGCCATTCTCAGAACATATATTCATTAACTGCTGAAGGCTGCCAGAAGAGAGAATAGCCAAGTCCTCAACATACATAAAGTGATTTACCAAAGTGTTAACAATCATACAACCAGTTTTCCATTCATTTAGTTGTTTGGATAATTTATCCATGTACAGGTTAAACAGAGCTGGTGAAAGTAGCCCCTCCTTTCGCGCACCATTACTTTCACCAAAGGAAGCAGAGACACTGTTACCCCATTTAACCTGTATTCTCTCTTTGACATTCCAATAGGTCGGAATCCTTACAGTACTATCAGGGGCACCTCTTTGCCTCAATTTCTTTAAAAGCTTATAATGATTAACGGTGTTAAATGCCTTAGAGGCATCAGTAAAACCAATTAAAACTGAAGAATTCTCTCTCATGTACATATGCGTTGGCTCCTTCAAGGCATAAATGCACAAATCTCTTATAAGCTTTGCTTTAAAGCCAAGCTCATTATGAGTGGTGCCCGAAAAATGACTAAGGTGATCAAGTAAAATCTCAAGATTTTGGACACTACACTGGCTGAGGCTATTGGACTATAGTTATCCACGCTTCCAACCTCATGTACATATGCATTACTACCCTTAAGGCATAAGACAACAGAGAATCATGCAGCAGTCCATGAGTCATGAAGCCAGTAAAAACAAATGGCAAGCAGTGCTGCAGCTTTAGGGCTTGCAAACTTGATGTGTTCCGCTGAGATTTGGTCAATGCCGCTTGCTTTATTATCAGCTAGCTGTTTTAATGCATGATATACTTCACTGAAAGTTATTAGTGTATCCCTGTTGAAGATATTACTAATTTCGTAGGGATCACTCTTCACACAGTTAAATAAGGCAGAGCAGTGTTGCCTCCACAGCTCAGCTATATTGTCACCCCTAGAAACACCCTATATGACACCAGGAAGTGATGAACTCCTGTTCAGAGCTCTCACCTCCTTTCCAAAGCCAGTAACATTGCTACATAGAGGTTTGTTCGGTATAGCATCAGGCCTGTTCAGGCCTGTCCGTGTAACAGCATATTTGTACCTTACATAAGTAAGCTTTTTATACTCCCAAACAGGCCCATTTCTGAGACTGCCTGCCTGTACCCTCCACCTTGTCCACGATACAGTCATACACGTCTCAAAAGGCTTACAGCCCACATCTGAACACACAATAGCATCTCGGGGTATTTGTTACTTAAAACTTCATCAGTTTTCACATAATATGATGAAAGGTCTTCGTTTATGAGTTTCGACCAGTCCAAATTGTCCCTTCAGCCACCATTCACTTCATGAGTCAGCCCAGGAAGGCTTTCTACCTCAAATGGCATGGCGAATGGCACATGATCAGCCATGGTTGTCCCATATAAGACTTCCAAAGACTGTAAAGCTGCATGGGCATCAGCAGTGCTCCGTTGTGCCTTGTCTCCTGCGCTACTGCCAATAGCCCCCGACAGTTATAGAGCACAAACGTGCAATGGCAGCTCCACCAGGAGTCGTTGGCTCAGATGCATAGACGGCCTTGCTGGGTCCATTCACATTACGTGCTTGTAATATTGCCGCACAACAGAGCCTTCTTGCCAAAGCTCAGGTCTATACATCTCTGCAACATCTTAGCATTCAATCAGTCAATGCGTTCACACAGGACAATGCAGCCAAGCTTTTCTTTAAGATAATTGTCCCGTTGCGTCCAGATTTGGCGAGAATTTGGTGGCGAAGACGCTTTACAGATTTAGTTTGAACCTCTTTAATATTACTTTGCGCACCTGTGCCAACATTAGGGTTAGACTTCTTGTGCGCAGCATTGCCTGAGCTCTGATTCACCAAATCATCACGGTTCTCGGCTCCCTTGCGCCGCCTGTGTTTCAGCACATAGTAACATTTCGGAGACAGTATCCTTGTTCAGACTATTGGGCCAAAACCAGGCGGACACGGGTGAGCCACAGCCATGGGCGTTCAGGCTGTCACGCTGTGGTGCGAGTTGGTGCCAAATATAGCCATTTTGAGGGCTATTCCTGGCCCCACAAAAACCACCAGCCAAGACAGGCCACTTTGGGCCGGAGGCAGGTCAAGACGAAGGCTGGACTGTACCTGTAACTAAGTGTGGAAGCAGCTATAAAAGCAAAGGTAGCTGGACATAAGTTGTTTGTGATCTCGACTGGTTTTTTGGTTCCTGTTTATTGCGTTGCATCGATGAAGCTGAAGATGGTCTGTACTCGATTTTACGAAATGATTAGTGACTTAACAAATTAACAATATGAAATGGATTGTTTATGTAGCCTACCTCCAGTCGCTTATTTCATCGGTCTTTGGCCCTCAATTGTCTTTTCTTTAGTTGCTCCTTAGCCCTGGCTCCAGGGCTTGACATTGGCGCCCGCCCACCCGCCAAATGCGGGTGAAATTTAGCCATGGCGGGTAACCACTTAAGTCTAACTGGCCACTTTGGCAGGTGGCATAAACGTAACTAATAATGGACGACACGGCATGTGTATACCGGTTAATATTGCACGTTCGATATGGTGATGATAAGGCCCCAAACC
>JAVQKI010036379.1:0-7500 GCA_036025975.1 Nematalosa erebi
CTTACTAAATATGAAAAGGTTCATATGTATGAAAACGTTTTTTTTTTTTTTTTAACTTTTTTTGAGTATTACATAATCCCTGAGTGTGTTCATCATTATTCCTAAGTTAGGTAGTTGAAGAAAATGGACCGCATAGTATGTGAAGGAGAGTGGAAAAGACTTGGAAATGTCACGATTATTCCAGTCATTCTTCTCTGAATTGGTCTGACAGCCAACCTGCAGATTGTGATATGTTCAGTGGTGACCTGTCCATCACAATACACCTCTCCTTGCCTTATATAAACAACACTCTTGATACATCCTGTCCTCCCGGCTGTATGTCTGGACGCTACCTCTCAACCTAAGTGACCCTGACAAATGACAACTGTAGTTTATGTCCTAATATGGACTTTTCCAGTGAACGTTTGTCCCTGTCAACAATGTCCCCTGCCAGTAGTGTAATCTACTGTTCATATGATGTCAGTCAAGGACATGTGCCAGCTACATCATTTTCTTGTCTGTGCATAATTTATAACTACAAATTAACTATAATCACACAGAATAAACAGTATGACAACAATGTCTTGTCATACATTACAATGCCCCCACTTTATAATCTTCTTCGTCACTATCATCATCGTCATCATCATCATCATCATCATAATTATTATCCTTACCATTCAGTGGGTTCTCCTCATATCTGCCACTGGGGCTCTGACCTATCCACCAGGCCTCTGATCTCCTGCCTCTCTCCACAGCCATGGCTTTGAGAGTGTCTTTGAGCGCACAGCTCAGATTCCACAGAAGCTGTCCTCCCCGCTTCTTACAGGCGACACCGGCCTCTGTCCAGGGCATCGCCTCAGAAGAAAACTCATAAATTACATCATTCAATTCAGGCCTTGGCTTTCCTGTATCCTTTCTGTAGGTGTATGACTGCTCATCACATGCCTCTCCAGTTGCGAAGGAACATCTGTCCATCCACAAAAAGACCCAAAAAAGTATTAAAATAGACATTTTTGACAGAGACCAAAAAGAAACAAACTTGTGCATATCTGAAGGTAAGAGGGAGAGTGAAGAAACGTCTGTTCCAGGTCAACTTATGCAAAACAAGTAAATCTGTGAGTGAAAACAGTGACTATGAGATCACTTGATTAGGGAAATAGAGACACAAACTCAAACAACATGCAAAGTGGTCTTCCTTGCCATTTCATTCCAGACACCAACCAATGGTGTAAAATCCACCACTCCAAAGAAGAGCACTAAGCTTCTTCAAAACTAAGAATTTTAACCTTGGCTATACTGTTCATTGGAATAAATAACAATAAGTCTAGGTCTATACTATATTTCTGCACCTAATAGGCCTTTTTCCACAAAAAAAGAGAATAATTGATAAAAAGTGAAAGTTTGAACGCATTAATCACAGGTTGTGTGTCTAGAGAGTGAACTCACACTGTACATCACAGAACAATGATGATGACCAGTTCAGATCCAAGATTTTTTTCCAGTAAGGCTAGGCCTGAACAAGATAGCAGACCAGGCTACTTGACCTAGACTAGGCACACAAAGCAGTCATTAACACAGTGAAAATAGACTGAAGAACACACACACAATCACAACGCTGCGACAATATTTTTTTTCTAATTCAGTTACAATCTCAGAAACATCTATATCAGAGTTGAAATTAAATTTCTCTGGTAGTGCCAGGGCTCTACCAGAACGGAGGCGGAGCAGGGGACCCCTGCCTCGTCAGAGTATCGCGAGAACGACGCCCGGAAGTCACTGCTGATGTTTTGAAGTTGTGCAACGTGAATTCTTCAATGTGATATAATGGCATGGCGGGACAACTGAAGGTAATGGCAATGGCACTATATGACCATAGTAAACGAATGACTGAAACAAGTTAAGCCTGAAATGTTCGTTCAGTTCCCCTTCGGTCCTTGGATTGGAACATTAATGTTTCTTGAGTGAGCATCGACCGCTTGGCGATCTAACTTATTTGATCATGACACTCATGTGGCTAACATGGCTAACCAGCTAATTGTATAAGGTTACTCCTGAGTAATATTGTTATTTTGAGACATAAAGTCCAAAATTTGGTATAATGTCGTTAAATACCATGAAGGTTTGAAAGGCCAGGAGAGTCACAAAAAGTAGCCTTAAATGCATCCTTTTAACTTGGTCATACTTAGCAATGTCAAATGAAGTGTTGAAATCCATAGAAGTATGATATGTTTTTGATTATAACTTGATTCTTTGACTTTTAACTATAACTCCAACAATTCCTAGTGTTTTTTGCCTTAGAGTCATTAGGAGGATGCATATTCCATGTGCATTATTGTGTTGTAAGTGATTTTTCTGTATTTGAAAAGTTCTACTTGTCCTCATCAGAAACAACTGAAGGAAGCTGCAGGTATAATTGGGGCTGGCAGTGCTCTGTTTGCCTCATACCTCACTGCTGTAGGAGATGAGCACTTTTACGCCAACCACCTCATGCCCTTGCTTCAGAAGGTAGTCGGAGCTGAGACGGCCCATGTTCTAGCGGTGCGACTCCTGAGTTGGGGTCTGGCTCCCCTGAACAGATACCAGGATCCTGCGTCACTGGTTAGTATGTGAACAGATGACAGGACTACAGTTTGGCTTTTTTATGTTTGTTGCACTGGTATATCATTATTTAGGTGCCCCCAAAAGTTTTTAGAACAGCATAGTAATAGGGGTCTGGGTCAGAGCTGACCAGTGGAAGAATATGCATCTTTGCATCTAGTCTGTGCATGGACAACCTTGATGTAATCACTGTGAAGTGTGAGCGAGGTCCATGAGCAGAGCAGACTGAGAGGTGGATGAAAGGCCCAGATTTTAATCATCAAGAGTTTGTGCCAAACTTTTTCTTTTTCAGGAAGTCACAATTCAAAAGTCAAAATTATAGGTACCAATGAAAATTCTTGAGAGGTGTTTGGTTGCATTCTGAAGCCCTAGATGAGAATGAACCATCACACTAGAGTTATCAGCTGCTTGATATCTGTCTTTGTGAAGAATTCAGCAAGCTGAGATGAAACCAGGCACATCTTCTGACTAATTGTATAAATTAAGATTGTTCAGTCATTAAGTCATTAAGTAAGAAGTAGGGATAATTCATCATAAACTCTAAGACACATTTCTTGGTCAGTAAGCTTAAACTTAATCCAAAGTGCCCAAAAAGACGACACATATTTCAGGCCAAAATGTGTTAAAAGCATCTATTCTTATTCCTGAAAACATTTTGGTATTCAAGGACAGATGCCTGGCAGATGTGAGAGGCGTAAAAGCATGTCACAGTATATGCATCTCAATACAACAGCATTGTTCAATAATATCTCAAAAAGTAACACTAAGTATCAGTGTGTGGAGGAATTTGTCCCTGAAATGTCAGTGTCCAAGAATGCCAGCTTCAGTGGCTTACATTCTAAATTATGAAGCTTAGGCTAGGTATTTAAGCTACTATCTTTTCTCCTGCACACACAGGCCTGCTGCCAGGCACTTTTTTCATCATATAACTCAAATAAGCAGGCTCTTGTCTAAAGCCCTCTTGATTTTTTTCCTGCCTAAAACTTGCATGTAATCTGTTTACTGGGAAGGGAAGCTTTGAGTTGATTCATTTGGCAGTTGCCTTTTTTTCAATGCAACTTACAGGATAGATGTGAGGTGAGACGTGAAAGGGGTAAGTGTGTGTACCCACATGACCCTTGACCTTGCTGGTGGCAGCCAGTAGCCACTTGCTGTTAAGCGATGGTATGGAGTATTTCCAACCGTAGCCTTGTTGTCAAAGGTGATGGAGTGCTGTCAGTCAGAAGAATAAAGAAAACGTTTGATACAATATTGACCTAACAGCAATCCGACAGTCAAGGCTAATTGAACTGAACAGGGCCAAGGAAAATGAAACTTAATGAGAGCTTCTGGACCCATTCAGTTATTGTAAAATGCTGGTTCACTGTTCGGTGCATGATGTACCAAATTCGGTAACATTTTTTTAAAGGGGTCAACATAGGGTGACACAAACCTGTTATAAACATGACAGGACAAGTTTATGACTGTTGTAATTAAGTGGCATTCGGTTTTTAAAAGTCTACATCCCAAAGTCTGGAGGCCCAAAAGAATGGCCCTTCCCAATGTTCAGAGGGTTATTAACTTTATTAGTTTTGACTTTGGTTGCTGAATGACTCTGGATTTTTTTCACACTACTATAAAAGGTTAAATGAATGGATGAATTCTGATTTTCCACTGAATATAGGTCTGATAATAGCAGAAATATCTTTAAACTGTCAAGACCTGGAGTTGAGGGCAGAAAACTGTAGTTGTGCAGAAACTTGAGTACGATGTATAAATATTTATTTTTCCTTGTTTAAGGAGGTGAATATCATGGGTCGGAGGTTCAGGAACCCTGTAGGGATGGCAGCCGGCTTTGACAAGCACGGAGAGGCAGTGGATGGCCTGTACAAGTTGGGCTTTGGCTTTGTGGAGGTTGGCACAATCACCCCAAAGTCTCAGGAGGGAAACCCTCGGCCACGTGTGTTTCGATTGCCCAGTGACCAGGCAGTCATCAACAGGTAGACAGCACAGCCACACCTTTACTAATCAATCATCAGAGATTCTAGCTCTTTTCCTTAAGTCTACAGAGCAATATACTGTACCACCCACTCTAGCATTAGGGTGCCTTGGGCCTCTGTTCAGCCCATTGCCGCCCTCAAAGAATTCAGCACCTTGGCAAAGTAGGTTGCCATAGCAATCACTTTGTATTATTAAGAATGTTATGTAGGTACACAAAATTAATTAGCCCTTCATGAATGTGTTTATAATATGTTATTATACGGCTCTCCAGAATGCTGTGGGAGGTTCCTTTCACTTTGAATGGGCCTTCCCAATGTTCAGAGGTCAGTTATTTAAGCAATAAGCCCGAGCTTCTGTTCTATGCTGGGAATATAGTGCAGGTGAAAGGTGTTGTGAGGCTTGAGGCGAGTGAAGCAAAGCTGACTGCTGTTAAACCTCCTTAGCTGTGCTATACTCACGGAATAGAATGGACCACCACAGCAGCAAGTAATGTAGGGGTATATTCCTAAACATCAATTCTTTCGCCAAGAAATATATTTCTTTCAGCTGAATGGTTGCCAAGTAATGCACAAACGCAGCCAACGTAACTTTTGAATGGCACAGCAATATAATTATACAAACAGATAATGAGGCCTCAGCCATGCTATATCAGGGAATATACAACGGCATCGAGGACCGGAACTACTCGTTTTAGAATTCTGTATAATCACTGCTGCAAAAGTAGAATGACCGCTGTCAATAGCAGCAGATTTTTTGCTTCAGATTCACATCTGCATATTATTCTACGAGTAGAGATCATTCACTTAGCACAGTGGAACTTTTGTTGAAAGTGAGAGGAGATCAGCTGTGTTCTAAATAATGTTTCAAGTTCAAGTTGTGTTGCAGAGCTGTTTGTTTATCTGAGGAGCCACAAAATGGTAACAAACTTTAGAAGTTTAAGTTTAAAGTTTAAAAGATGCTTATATGAAGTTTTCTGTCGTAGTTTTGGCTCCACCTTCAGCGTCAGGGTGTGGGAGAAATTATAATATCCTTGGAATTAATGTGAGTAAAAGAAAATGGGAATGGGATATAGAATGTCTGCCTTTGGTAAAACGAACAATCAAGCCAAAAACAGTATAGTTAGTAATGTGGGTAACAGAAAGGCAATTTAGAAATAGTAAAAGACTGAACCTACTGTAGATAAACCAGGACCCTAGAAGAGCAAGGGGTCAAATTCCTGTGGAAGAATGATGGGGTCTGCATCTTGTTTTACAATGGGTGATGTGTATTCTGTGGTGTATAAAAGGGAATCCTAGTCTCCAAGAAGGTGGGCTTGTTATTTGGCAAACCTTGTGTAGGCTTTGTGTAGATTACATGTCCCCGGTGCCATGATCCACCTAATTGCCTGCATAGCACTTTTTGACCACACGGGTCCTGTCCGTTCTGTCAGGAAATAGTTTATATTCTCCTACAGTGACAGGCAGACAATACATTCTCCCTTACCAATGAATACTGGGTTCATAGAACGTGTTACCTTAGTTACCTTTAAAAGAGCATTGATATGGAATGGTGATTAAACCTTTTTTAGCTGATCTACTTCATTCTCTAGATGTCCCATTATGGGGGATTAACACACACCCTGTCAGCCAATACGAAAACAGTGTTTTAGTTGTCCAGGTGATAAAGGTTACACAGCCTTATATTATAACAGAAGCAAGTGGGAGCTGCTGCACAGAATGGAAATGATGACCATGACCTTGTACATCTTGTAATGCACACCCATTTGTCCTCATGTTATTTCTCCTCTGCTTGCTATTATGTAGTCAGTGTTGCCCTTGGATGTTCAAGAGTGGACTGAGAGAGGAAAAACAGTATATACTGTATACTGCTATACAGTGTTTCATCTGTGTGAATACAGAAATACATACAAGTACATACAGAACCAAGTACACACATAAATACATACAAACAGACTGCTGCAGTGTGCAGTATTGCACTGAAGTTTGGTTAAGTTTGGCACGGTTGAATAGGAAGTACAACAGAATTAATGGAAAATAAGTCAGATATTTTTCCCTGTGCTGTCTGTGAAACTTGTGTATATAATGTAGGTACTTACTTAAAGACTTGTAATCAGGTGATCTTTTTGGAGACTTCACACACAAATTCAAACACTCTGATTTGTTTGTGTTGCTTCAGGGTGTTTGAATAGCAAATTGAGTCTGAATTGAGAAACTGGTCGTGTGTCAAAGGCTCTTACGTCTCTGCACTATACTGGAGCTGAAGACACACACTTGGCTCCAACATGCATATGTGGAGAGTATGTATGGCAGAAGTTGGGACTGTTTGGGACCGTATGCGCAATGTAACTGTTGGTGTCCCTTGATGTGTATGTTGTATGTTGCGCCAGTACTCTTGTATGCCCAAGACAAATTTCTCTGTAAAGAGACAATAAATATCAATTCAATTCAACATGAAGTTATTCCTCTTTGTCGATGCCCTCACGTGCCACTGAGCAATGTGTTTGGCTGGACTCGTGCTGTAGCCACAGGCTTGCTAATGCACACTCCCTGTGGACCCATCGTGCTCAGTGTGGAGCAGACAAAGAATCGATTAAAATGCATTCTGGGTTGCTCTGAAGAATAATGGTGCCCTATAAATCTCTCTCTGTGATGAAAGCCATAAAGTCTTGGTTTGATTTGATGCAAGTAGTTCCGTTTGTTATTGTTTTTGTGACTTTAGTCTTGCATTTCCAGGAGGATGTCGAATACGGTGGTTATGTAATGTGTTTTGGACGTTATCAGGTTCCTTTAATGGCACCCTATTCAGCAAGTGGCACTGCTCCTTAAAAAGATCTCCAAACATCTCTGTTGATGCCTGTCCTTTGGTTTCTAAATGAGTGAGTACCAGCCTTTCTCATGGTCCCACTTTGCAGATAGATGCTGGAAAGCTACTTATGTTGAT
>JAVQKI010036612.1:0-14595 GCA_036025975.1 Nematalosa erebi
TTAAGTATACCAATGGTATACTGTGTGCTGATATGGCTAACTCAATTACTACTGTGGCTGATAAGCAACTTAAAACCACGGGACTAATTTCCATAAAGCTTCCTAACCCAATAACCAAATAAATATTGGTTAATGCAGACTACTGGTTAGAGCGCTTTTCAGGTGAACAGGTTCACCTCAAAGCTTTTTGGAAATTAGTCCCACTATTTGGTAGAGCAATTTGTATACACACCTCTTTAGAGTAGGGTGGACAGCCAAGGTCGATGCCATCTTTCAGAAGTTTATCTCTTATCATGATTTTCAGCTTCAGCTTTGGGTAGATCACTGGTTCTTGACAGTGTCCAAGCAATAGATTGTTGTCACCAAGGGTGAACCTGTGTTTTAATCCATTGCTTTCCCACGTGGAATCCGTCCATGCTTTAGTGTCATTATGGTTGCCCTCACTTCTGACGGATGTTGTGTGCGGGTTTGATATTGTGACCACCGGTTCCAAGGTAAAGTAATGCCCTGGGGCTACTTTCTTGTCTTCCTCTTTCAGTCTCGCCACAGCATTCAGAACCTTTCTCCTGTGGTGTGAATTAAACACACCAATAGCGTCCAAGTCGGGTTCCCCAATCTGTTTGCAAACTTCAAGGTCGTCGTAGCCATTATCCACGAAGGATTCGACATACTGGCAGAGCTGGAGAGCTTTCAGCCACTCGTAAACGATAGTGGGGCCGTTACTCGTCATGTCTGAGGAGCGGCGGAAAGTCTCTTCGTTTCAGGTGTGTTTACATTCTCCGGCGCGCAGGAATGGTAATGTCGCGGCATACAGCAGTCAGTTTGTTTCCTACAGCTCCATCCTTTCCAAACTAATGCAAAGGGGTGTGAGCACGTTCCAGGTGACGTATCAGTAAGGGTTTAACAGGAATCTGGTGCCCCTCTGAACCTTGTCAGGTACTGAACACCAAGCATCTCGCATAAATCAAAGACGGACGCGCAAGTTGTACGCGACTTATGAAACATTTGTCTGCACAAGAATAAGGTCCAGCACAGCCGAAAACTCATGCCGGCGCTCCCAGACAGTTACACAAAATAGTGGAGACACATTGTTTAATGCTTGGCGTCCGTACGCATGACTTGATTGTCCCTCTGTTGTTCTCGTCAATGAAGCCCACGTAACATTATCCATCCGTTGAGCTCGCAAAATAAATCAACTCGTTAATGAAAAGTGGTTTCAACAGCTTCTCTTATGCAAAATTAAGCAAACATAAAAGGTCTACCCACCAATCGTTCCATTTCTGCTTTCAGCCCGAGAGGAGTCTGGAAACGACGGCGCCGGCATTGAACAGTGGCATATCTCCGTAGTGAGATGTGACAGGGAGCTTGCCGTTGTTCATTTCTTCTGTTAGGCTACTCACACGTTCATGTGGCATGCGCTCTTGACAGCATTCTCTGAAACGGCTCTGCGAGTCTGTGGATGTGACAGAGTGTCCTTGTACGGCTGCTCACTTCTCACAGTATTAAAAACAAACCACCTATAAAAGTATTAGCTTACGGCCCATGTGGACAGAGTCCCACAGTAATCACCGGAATGAAGTTTCTTCTGATTCGGTACCACATTAAGCGCGCTTGGGTTTCGCTGGGAGAATACTTGGCACTCTTTAGCGCCCCTCTGAGGAAAAAAAGGATTGATAAAGTCTGATTTAAACGAAGATGATACATTATGGTCTCTATTGTTGTAGCACATTTATAAAACAGAAGGTATGACAACCTGTTATTTCAAAATCTTTTTAGATTTCCCTGTCCTCTTGAAAGCCTCGACCTACTTTATTTCGTCTAGAGGGGCAATCGCATTTGTGACAGACATTAAACAACCAGTAAGCGTAAAATAGGTAAATACGTCTTTGGCTAAATTCTTTACACTGAGAAGTAAACATCTAACACCATCTGTTGGTGGCTCCAGTAAGGACAAGCTGAGCTATATTGTGCCCTAGCTATCATTGGTGTTTTTCTTCTGGCAAATGTCAGTTAAGGCCAGAAGTAGTAGCATTTTTATTGGTCCACATAAACTCTACATTAAGTGACTGAAACTAAAACAACATATTTCCACTAAAACAGAGAGTTTTTGTTTTCTGTTAGACTTGACAGATACCAATTTTGTTGTTGGAGTTGGAATTAGGAGGGTAATGAAGTTTTAGTCTGGAGCACAGGATTTTCTAATTCTTATGGGCTGAAGACTCCCTGCCAGTGTCAGCAGACCAGACTGGGAAACTGATGGTTCCAGTCTAAAGGCCTGCTTCTTTGTGCCAGGCGATCAGATAGGCTCCTCACCTCATGACCAGGGAGGCAACAGCCAATGCAGTGCTTAAGTTTGGAGCCCGATAATCATAGTATCTTAAATCTGCTTTAAAAGACCATTCACAACTCATGCAAGCGAGACAGAGCTATTTTTCTCTCTGGATATAAAGCACACTCTTTTTACTTCACTTGAAAATAACAGACCTGAGACATCTAAGTAATGTGTTGGGTAAAATGCAAGCCTGTGCCAAACCAAGATTTCTGCGTGCTGTTTTATTCTTGCTGGTAGGGAGCCAAACTCAGAGCTGTTTTAGTGTCATTCCCTGGACAATCCAAGGTCAAAGGAACAACTCTTTTATTCTGTCAAAATTTGTGGAAACTTTTTGAGCCTCTAAGTTTCACGCTTAGGGACCTGTTCATCATTAGACATATTTGGCCTTTTAACTACTGAGTCGCTTTAAATCTGGTTAACGAAAGTTAATTTAGTACACTAAACTCTACATCCCTATTTTTTGTCAATATCAATCTATCTTTAATATCCATTCAGAAATCAAAAATCTTGTTAATTTTTCTCCAACTAAATCTCAATGAGTTAAACCTCATGTGATCACCAACCACCACATTCCTCAGCAACAGCATGTGAGACTCATGCCTGGCTGGACCACCAGAGAAATCACAGAAAGAGCAGGCCATCCACGCCCCGCAATTTGAATACAGTGGTTTTACATTTATTTTATTTTTTTTCCATTGCACAGTAATGTCTATCAACAGAGTTTCTACATTGTAGGTGGCAGCAGATTAAGACGAACACCCATGTGAAAGCTTCAGAAAACTGTACAGTAAAGTGGCTACAACCAGAAAAAAACAAAACAAAACAAAACAAAAACAAGTCAATGCAACCCCTCTCTGGGGTTCTCCTGGTGTTATTTCTATATATTTTTTTAATCCTCAGAGGGTGAGACATCGAGGAACACTGGGCTCAGGCCGTATCGAAGGCCTTTTGCTGAGGGTATCCACTGGAGTGGGCTGCTTAGATAGACAGAGAAGCCAAAAGCTTGCATGACAACATTTTTTGAACTAAAAAGAAAAAAGTTAGAGAGCAGAAAGAAAGATCCTACCTGCTGATAAAGTAAAGACATGTCACTCAAATAAAAAAAAAAGATATATATACATATCAGAAAGAAAAACATACAATTTACACTGAGCACAAAAAAGCTAACAAAAAATAAACCTGACGCTTTGATGAGAGACAGTAATGAATGCTTCAAGTTTGTAAACACCAAAGAACATGCTTGCCCACTGAGGCTCACCAGTGGAGCTCCACACACACAAATGGCGCCCCCTGGCATCACAAGCGCACACTACACACAACCCAGCAGTCCCCTAACCAAAGTCTGGCCATCTTATCATAGGTCTATATCCATCGCTTCATAACTGGATACAGAGCTATATCTAGGTATCTAAACCGATAGCTAGATATACTCACAACACTCACTCATACACACAGATTTGATATTTTGAAAACGCAGTCTTCATTTTTTAAATAATATAATAAAAGTATTATATCTTGAAATATCTTGAATATCTTGAAATTAAAAGTATATATATATTTTCAAATATATAAATATATTAGAATATCATTGAGCAGACACTGAAGATGAATCTTAGAGAAACGGAGAGAAAGAGAGCCACTCCCAGATGACCTGCCATCGGCACACCGGCCTGTATCCTTCAGCATCATGATTTGGTCCTTCAGAACACACACACACACACACACACACACACACACACACACACACACAAAACAAAACAAACACCGCTGAAACAAAAACTAAAGAAAAAAAAAACACTTTGCAAAAAATTACAAAAATATGAATAAAAATGACTTCCGACAGAATTATAAATACAACATAGAAACTCATAGTGCAAAATCCCAGATGACCGCCTGCACAGACACAGAGCGCGCGCTAGCGGAACTTAGATCTCCAGGCGGAAGGGAGTGACCTCACTGAGTGCTCTATGATGTCATCAGTCCTCCAAAAGGAACCTCTCTGATTGGCTGTCGGAGTTGGCCCAGGCATGGGGCCGCTTTTTTGGCAGCCGAGCAAGAAAGAGAGAAAGAGAGATGGAAAGAAAGAGAACAAGAGATGGCCATCAATGTCACCTTGCTGACATCAGCACTCTCAGATTAGTCTTCAAGTGTCCCAATATTTACAACATTTGGCAGCGATTGAGAGAGAAAATGCAAACATCCATCAAACTGGTAAAGTAGAGATGGTAAGAAAGAGAGGGAAGAAAACCTTCAGCCAGAAGTCAGGGACAGAAGAGAATGTTCCCACAAAGAAACAAAAATAGCAGCAACCTCTCGCGCTTCATAAATTAAACAAAAGAGAATGTAGCCAAAACCAAAATAAAGTATTTTAAACAAAGCGATCAGAAATATACAAACTGATTATAAGGACAACAAAAAAAAGAACACCATTCAGGAAATACATCCCTTAAAATATACTGTATCTATGTACTTTGTATAAATATATGCAAACAAACATATATTCCTGCATATATGTACTTTCAGTAAAGAATACATACATCCGGGCAGGGTTAGCATATTAGCATGGCAAACAAAATACAGGGAGGGGCTGTGTGTGGGGCTTCGGCAGGTTTGGAGGGATGGGGTTGGAACATTGCTGAGGTGACTGAGACCATACAGACCCATATCAATCAAACACACACTCTGGGGAAGAGACACATGCGTTTTTCAGTCATCCGATCTACCGTGATTAGGCCAAACTAGGGAAACAAGAATAACACAGAACTCTTCAGCAAGAGGATGGAGACCTTCAAGGCAATGATGTGAAGAGAATGTTGTGCCATCACATAAGTGGTGATGTTGCATTGAGTGTCTATCCCCAGTGCTTGCGCACAAGTGCGCGCACACACACACACACACACAGACATACACTAGTGTCTAGCACCCTCGCAAATACAGACACAGACACACACACACACACAGGTAGGGTTCAGCAGGACGGAGATGCTTTTTTGCAAGGAAGTGCACAGACAGGCAAAGGGCCTGATACGCCTCATCACAGACATGTACAAGAAAAAGAGAAAAGATGGCAAAAAGGTGACATCACTCTCTCTCTCTTACACACACACACACACACGAATGCGCATGCACACACAGAACCCGCGGCTGCAGCATGTCTCTGGCGCATGTTCGACTTCTCCATCTACACAGGTTGCACTTCAGTCTGCTCAGACCTCCCACCTCAAGGCAGCATCTTCGCACGTCTGGGCCCTGACTGTCCACTTCAATCTACACAGACTTGAAATATGATGAAATATTTGCCCCCATTTTTCACGTGGGTCATCATCAGGAGTAGAGTGCATTCAGCGTCCCCACAACACAGGTGAGGAGAGACGATGTGTGCATATGCAGTATGTGTGTATGGCTGTGTGTGTGTGTGTGTGTGTGTGTGTGTGTGTGTGTGTGTGTGTGTGTGTGTGTGTGTGTGCACGTCTGAGTAGAATACTAAATGTGTATTTTTGCATGTGTGTGAATGGATGCACTTGCATTTTTACATAAAATGTGTGTGTATTATATATGTGTGTGTATGATGCATGTGATACTGGTGTAAGGAAAAACATTCCAACTCCATATTAAGGTTTTTTTTTATAATAAGTTCCCCATCATGCTGTAACAAGCAGAGACTGCGCAAGATTCTAAACCAGCTCAGCTTTTCTCTGCTAACATCCACAGCCTGATCTAGGGTGACACCAGCACAGGATATGTATTCCATACAGCAAACTACCAGCCCTTTGTAGGTATAATTAATGGCATTTTGTCAGGGTCATCTTCATCATCAACAACAACATACTCATCATCCTCACCATCATCATCATCACAGTCATGACTGTCATTTAACTACTTCACCATTATCAGCGTCATATCTTTGAATAAGACAATCTGGCTTTTTTCCCGTGAAAAAAACAAAACACCATGAGGGGTGGGGGTGTAGGGTGGGGGGGTGTGGGCGTGGGGTTGGGGCCAGTGAGGGACATGGGTGAGAGGGTGGGCTGGGCGAGCAAACATATAAAATGCACAGCAGATAAGCGATTGAAGTCACTGGATGTGGAAAAGAGAAGGAGAAGTCCATCATGCCCTGTCTGTCGTGCCCTTCCCATGTTCCCTTCCCAGTGTCTGGAACTAGACATACAACACCCAGCATTCCTTGGCCTCTTCTACTTCTGGCATTTCCCCCAGAGGAGGGAGGCATGAGATGTCCTTCAATAGCTTTTTTTTTTGTCCCCTCTCTCCTTAACAGCAGTAGTAGTAGTAGTATAGTAGTATTATGGCAGCGTGGCTAATGTGAACAAGACACACAAAGGCTGTTCAAAAGTCTCCTCGCCTTGTCCTCCTCTCCTTCATAGTCTCTTCCACACTCATCCTTCCTCTCTCCTTCTCCTCAGTGCTCAGAGGGCTGGTGAGGGGGTCAAGGGTCAGAGGTCATTTGTGGAGAGGCAGGGGAAAGGTCGTCATCCCTCTGGCGCTTCTGGCTCTCCTCGGAGGACCAAGGTCGAACGGGGTGAGTTTTGTGCTCCGAAAGAAAGAAGTGGCAGTCTGTCAATCAGTCAGCCCTCCGGGAGTGGGAGAGAGAGAGAGAGAGAGAGAGAGAGAGGGAGGAAGGAGAGGAGGGCTGAAGGAAAAGGAGAGCAAGAGAGAGAGAGAGAAAAAAAAAAGAGGAGGAGAGAGGGGGTCTTCAGCCACATGGGCCCTCTCGCGCTGGCATCAGAGCTGGTACCACTTCTTATCTTTGTACTTCAACATCATCTGAGATGGATGGGGTTAAAAAAGAGATAAGGATAGAGAGACACAGAGAAAAATAGTAAGAGAGAGCTAAAACATATGCATGCTGAAAGAAGAAAAGATAAAATCTGCTATTCAACAAATTTACTGAACAGGCTGAGCTAAAATACTGTGGTGTCTTTGCTCTGAGGAGCTTTTAGTGTTCTGAACTAGTGCAATGTAAATCTCCTTGAGACAGGGCTTCTTAATAGCACTGCAGAGATGTGTATGTGTATGGAGGTGTATGAAAGTTAAAGCAATGGTTCAGAGTAATTCCAACCATAGCGCTGTTATAAGAGCTTGATGAGTGCAGTTGATCGTAAGGAAAACAAAAGAATTTAGAGCAACATAGACAAAGTGGCGAACGCGCTGCTTACGCTTATTCAATGAAACAAGTAAGCTCACTTTCACTTTCGTTTTCCGTGTTCCGTTTAGGTAGTGTAAGTTGACAGTTCGCTATTTGGTCTACATTGTTCCAAATTCTTTCATTTTCCTTGCTTTCGACAGCACTCACCAAGCCTGCATAACAGTGCTATGATTGGAGTTACTCCGAACCATCCCTTTAATTCAATACATTGGCAGAGTAGAGTAAACTATGATGGATAAAACTGTAGTTTTTAGTTGATGAAGGAAAGAAAAGGGAGAAAAATCATGTTGGGAAAAAGTCACAGACACTCACATCATGGGCGTGTTTTGAGAAGGAGTCGGCGCTGGCCATCATGGCGGCCGTCCGTTCCTCCAGCTCGCCCAGCTTTTGCCCTCTCTCGTCCAGGGCCATTCGGGTGCGCGCCAGCTCGCCCACCACCCCCGACGCCGCCCCCTTCATGCCCTCCATGCCCCCGGGCCCAGGGATGTGCTGAGCCAGGCTCCGCGAGGCCTTACCAGCAGCCGTCTCCCCAACTGTCCCACACAGACAACAAACAACAAACAAACAACACGTTACACACACAATGTTTCAGACCACAACCATTTTAAAGCTCATACCATAACTACAAACACATCTAGACTCACAGGGCAGAAAGTATCATCAGACAGAGAGCTACCTGTGTAAGTGATGGTCTCAGACATTATGGGTATTCTCAGGCATAAAAGGTGATATCAATTTTCAGGTAAACACCTTTTGTGCGTTTTGTGAAATCACTCTATGCCTAATACAAAGGGCAGGATATAAGCAAATGCTGTGCCCTGCCTACGGTCCAGTGCCAGTTCACATACCTCTATAAACTAATTTACAAGCTTAACGTTCTACATTATGTAAATCAGCTGATTTTCTTACAGCAGGAAAACAAGTTGGGTCTTGTTTATGTACATGGCAGGGAAACATGGATGACTGTTTGCACAGTTCAGATGGGTAGTTGAAGAGAGCTTCACCTTTGTCCAGTAGTCACAAGAGCATCACTTTTTGATTACCGCACACAGGCTTGGTCTCAGGCTTGCTTTAGACACTCAATGAATGCCATAAGAAAGGTGGTGCATATGAAGCCGGTCTGAAGACTGAAGCGCTAAAGTGTTGGCTGAGCTGAGGTAATGTGAGAGTCTGATTGAATGTAATTAAGGATGTAGGACTGAGGAGTTGGGGTGGAGGGTGGGGATGGGAGCTACTCACAGAGGTCCTCTCTGTCCAGAGACTGGGCACCACCTCCAAATAGACCCTTGAAGAAGCCTCTGTTGGGAGCCTCTGGGGTCTCCACGGGAGTGAAAAGCTCACAGAGCATCTCCTATGTACACACACACAAAGACAGACAAAGACAGACAGACAGACAGACACACACACACACAGACAATTTATCATAATGTCAGTGTGCTTACATATGGTGCTATAAAAACATGAATCCACATACACCACCCAGCCATAAAAAACAGGTGTGTTCAAATTTGCAAACACATGTTCACAACCGTTTGCAAACAGTTTAGTTTGCTTTGTCTGGTTTGTATTGCTTTGTTTTTCCCCTCTGAAGAGGTTGTTCTCTAAGCATTCATGGCTACTGAAACAATCTGCAGTATTTACAAAGTTAACAAATTCAAAGAAAACATGTTCACCTCAAACATTTGCTTCTGTTCAACAAATTTCTGACAAACACTTGTCCAGTTAGCATACTGATATAGCTGATAAACTCAACAAGCATTCTCTCCTTAATGCATGAACACACACCAGTAATTCCAAACACACTTGTACAGAGACACACACAGACACACACAGACACACCTGCAGGTTATCACAGGTTTCCTGGCTGTAGGTGAGGCGCTGGATCTCAGTGGGGGAGGTGAGGTACAGGGCCTGGCCCAAGTTGGAGAAACAGAAGGTTCTGGCGATGCGCATGTCTGTCAGAGGCAGGTAGTTCACATCCAAAAGAGGCCGCAAGCTTGGCAGACTGGGAGGGCAATTTTTTTAAAAAGAGAGAAAGACAAACTTGAGATCTGACATAAGATTAGCTTGCATAGATCTCTAGCTGTTCTGCTGCAGCATTGTTAAAACTGCAGCAGCTGACTATAGTGCCACTGTACCAGTTTAACCAATGAAGCTTCTGCTAAAATCTTCCAGTAGAGAAAATATGAATAATGGAAAGGATGACCACCCACAGTGACAAGCGTAAAGGGCTGTTCACACCAAGAACGATAACTATAACAACAATTAAATATCGCTCTAATTAACATGAATGACAACGTCCACACCACAACTGCAATGACAATGACATGTGCAACACTATCGTTGGGATCACTTTCACAGTGATTTTTTGAACGACAAAGGTTGAAAGCCAATCAGAAACCATGCAATTTTAGATATTAGTTCATTCACATAAGAACAGATTTATGTTATCATTCATCAGTGTGAACGGAAATATCGTTATAGTTACAGTTTTTACAGTTATCGTTCCAGCTGTGAATGAACCTTAAAGATGAGTGAGTTATCCATCCTGATCTAGTCTGTAATATGTTAAAGTCTGACTGTTAAAGAAAGACAGATTACAGGACATGGCAGTATGCAAGGCTCAATCACCTAAGGGCCATGATGTGCCCGTTGGCACAGAAGCAGGCGATGCAGCAGCCGGCTGGCATCTGCACCACGTCGGCGCGCAGCACGAACGAGGCCTCGGTGATGTTGTGTTTAAAGACGCTGGTCTGCGCGGGCAGCGCTATCACCTCGGCCTGCTTCTCCGAGCACAGCACGGCGTAGTGGGTCTCCGACGCCCCCTCCTGGCTGCCGGAGGGGGGCGAGGCGGGCCGGCGCCGCTTCCAGCGGTCCTTCTCCTCGCGCTCGTCCGGCAGATTGGGGTCGTACCAGACCTCGTACGGGGGCAGGAGAGGGGCGCCGGCCGAGTCGAGTATGGCCATGGTGAGGACCCCGGCCTTTAGGCGTGTCACAGCTCCTAAAGCGGGAGAGGGAGGGAGGGAAGACGGGAGTAAAAAGAGGAATGAGGGGAGAAAGGGAGAGAAAAGGCAGAAAAAGGGAAGGAGGGAGAGGGTTAGAGAGGGGAGAAAGTTAGGAAGAGGAGATTAAACAAAGAGGCAGAGAGGGAGGGAATAAGGGAGAAAGAAAGGAAGAGAGATAGAGATGGAGATGAAGAGGGACAAAAAGAGAGTGACAAAGATAGAGATGATTAAGGGCAATAAGGACCCAGAGAGACTATTAGATAAGGTCCCAGAACAAACACAAACACAAACACAAACACACAAACTACCTCCATTCCCACATAACACACAGTTAGATACCCACCTCCAAAGGACACGGCGGGCGCCTGCTGCATACGTAACTCGCTGCTGCTGGGCACGGTGAGGGGCAGCACCAGCATGCTGCCCTGCGAGGTGCCCACCCACAGGCTGGGCCCCGGCGTGGCCTCGCCCTTTCGGCTCATGGTCTCGCTGAAGTGGAAGGAGGAGATGACCTCCCGCGCCTCCCGCTCCAGGCTAGTCACGCTGGAGCTGCGTGAGCGGCTGAACGAGCTCTCCTTTGCATCTGCGCATGCACACACACATACACACACACACACACACACACACATACATACATACATACATACATACATACATACATACACACACACACACACACAGGTAGGCAGGAGGGAAAGAGGAGTATGTGAGTGTGTAAACTTAATAACATGATATTGTTTGTGTGTGTGCAATGTATTGTACCATGTATTAGTGTAGCTCTCTGCATCCACATGCACATGCACAAAGAAGGTGCATGATTGTATGTGTGTGCGTCTGCTTGTGTGTGTGTGTGTGTGTGTACACATCATGTGCTGTGTGGAGATACTGTTTATACTGTCATCTTGCATCTGCAACCACATGTCACAATGAGGGTGTGTTTGTGTGTCTAAGGCCCATGTGTTTGGTGAGATGCAGGTAGATTGTAATCCTTGGTGTCCTCAAGATAAACAAATATGTACAGAAGTCTACATCCGTGTGTGTGAGATTTTGTTGGAGTTCATGCGAGTTCACAGACTATAGTTTCCTTAGCAACAGATCCATCGCGTGTGTGTGTGAGTGTGTATGTGTGTGTGATTATGCCTGTGTAATTCAGATGAAATGTGTGTGGCGAGAAGTGAGAGAAGCCAGTCAGAGATAGATGCCTGTTCCCAGGTAATTAACTACCCTCAGATCTCCCTGCTGTAGAGGGTTAAGGGAGGAATATTAGACATGGTGCCACACAAGACAAAGTAGATAAAAGTCCACCAGTTAGTGACATCTTCGTTGTAGAATATCTCAGTTTTAAAACCAGGAAATACAAAAACACAAATCCTCAAAACAGGATCTACTTTTTGAAAGGCCTTCCACCCATATTTCTCCATTTTCAGATTTCAGTTGGTTGTTTATGACACCTTCTGTTCAGGGCTAACCAAATCAGACTTGTCACAGTATAACTACGCTTTTAATATTTTAGAACTTCATATGTGACCCACTTCTTAGTGCATCTCGCATGTAAAGAACTCAAACTTAAAATGGAGGTATGCATGGAAGGCTCTTCTGAAGAAGACACACCAAAGGGTTTTAGTAAGCAAAGCAAAAACACACACATTACCCATGACACCATCACACCATTATTAAAGCACCACAGAAACCTCTCATAACACACACACACACACTGTGACTATCCTCTCAGCGCATCAGTAGAGCTTTACTGTAACATTCACTGTTGCAGACATACACTCCAATCTCACTCTTACTGAGGAGATCATCATGTCAATCGAACATTGTCAGTGTAAACCTCGCCCATGACCGCAGTGCGAAGGTGTTGAAGGGCACCTCAGCGCTCAGCTCCGGGCCAATGGGTGGAAGGTTTTGGAATTGGCTGTGCATTGCCACCATTTCCTTAGAGTGCTTTTCAAATCACCTCAGGGAGGGACAAACCCTCCCCAACACTCACACACCAGCCCAGAAAAAGGAACTCTTTCTCTTTCTCTCTCTCTCTCCCTTCCTCTCTCTCTCTCTCTTACAAACACACACACACACACACACACACACACACACACACACACACACACACACACACACAACATGTTTTACTCCCATCAGTAGAGGATGCCCAGGTAGTCCAGGGTATGACAAATCGGCGGTATGACAAAACGTTTCAAACTCACACCCCCAGAGCCCTGAATGCTTCATGGAAAAAAAACACGGTGCTTCCAGCCAAGAGGATGAAGGGTAGGGGGTGTTAGTCTCTTAAACCAGCCCAAACCCACACCATGCTTCCAGCCAGGAGGGAGGATATTAGGGGGGGTGGGGGGTTTGTTTGTTGTTGTCTCCAAATTCAAATTCCCAGTCTGGGAATAAGAAGGGAGGGGAGGGGGTTAGGCCCAACTCTCGAGCCCAGCCGCTGTTAGCCATGCTGGGGGGCCACTCACTGATGTCAGGGGCTGATGGGGTCCGGAGGACTGGGCTCTCTGACGGCCTCCTGGTGGCCATGATGGCCGATTTTGTACAACAGACACGCTTCTTGGGTTGGAGAGACCGTCGCCTGTGAAAGCGGTCCACTTCTGCCCTCACACACACACACACACACACACACACACACACATATATATACATATGCATGCATGCATATATACACACATACACACACACACACACAGTAACGCAGAGCAGGTAATTATACACTCATGATTTCTGAGCACAGACACTGTTGAACAAATAAAGCATTAGCATTGCACAAACACACATTGCATCGTACACACACACACACACACACACACACACACACACAACCTAGACAGTAGCACAAATACACACAACCAGTCTAGGGGATCTGCATCTGTAAGGGAAGTAAAGCTCAGCTTTCTGCACCTACAAACTAATAAGAACAAAGCGACGAAAGCTTAGGCACCCAAATCGCCCGCCTGGCTTACCAGAGTCCAGTTTCTGATCGGAGATCGGGCCTAGTTTCCGTGACATCTTCGCTGGAAAAGAGAAACATTCCTCGTTTTAACACACACAAATACTGAGGGTCAGCTAAGGAGAAATCAGGGTTTAGCTACGAAGAGAGAGAGACAGATGATCTGGTGTTAAAAGGTAGCGGTGGCGGCGTTCATTTTCGGGGCGATTTCTGAGGAAAACAGAATATCAGCATGGAAAAGCCCGAAAACAGTTGTTACAGATGAGCCTTGAGATCAGTCTTAAAAAGGCCATCATGGGAGATGTTGGAGACAGAATCGCACACAAAGAAAAGAGGAAAAAGGAAAAGAGAGAGTCAGTGGACAAAAAGGACTAGTCAAGAGCACAGGTGAACTCTGAGAGAGAGAAGCACTACCAAACACATTGATCAGTGACAATGCCTGTAAAATGGAACCGGGTTAGTCTTTCTGTAAGAGAAACTAGGTGAGTTCGTTAGAAAGGCCGACTAGATTTACCACAGTTCACAACCTTTTTTAATTTAGCGGTGTACCCTTCAGTGTTGTAGCTTACTTTTACTTGCTACTTTTAATAAACCCTTTTTTAAATATATTTTTTATTACCATAATAAAGTTGTGAACTGCAGCTTTAATTAAAATCAGATCTGTGAAAATTATATGAATCACATAAAATCAGGTAAGGCAAGAACTCATTCCCTCCTGAAGGAATATCCCATTGAGGCAAACTACCACCCCATGCTGCATTTGATTGGCTGTGATCTTAATCACTATTAGCCATTCATTTGATTGGCAGCGAGTCTGGCCACTCAGGAGCCTTTGTTTGGGTGTGAGCAACAGGGCAGGCAGAGGACAAGCAGGACTCTTCAAAGCAGATGGCGTGGAGACCCGGGCATATGGCCCATCAATCAAACCTGCACACAGGGCAACTTCCCACTTAACCCCAGTCAATTTCCAACCTGCCCCCTTCTTTCAGGCATTGGTGCCGTTAACAGACAACCAATAGCCGCGTTTCCATTATCGGAACCTCCGGGCCATTTTACAGGAACTTCCCGCTAAGCGCGCGTTTACATTGACCGGGCCGTTCCGACAGGGCCGCTTTCAGGAACTTTTACAGGA
>JAVQKI010036884.1:0-10644 GCA_036025975.1 Nematalosa erebi
TATTTTAATTGTAATATATGATAGGCCTAGATAGATAGACAGATAGATAAATACCTTTATTTATACATAATTATCATCAGACATCCTTTGCTTGTAAGGGAGGATGTATGGGCATCAAATAATGCGTGTGAATCAGGCGATGAAGCTCAAGTTTAGATCAATGACTTTACAGTAATAGATGTTGAGACATATGGTCAGCAGTAGCAGTAGGTGTTGTTTTTGTCCGGCCCGTGATGACAGTTTGTCAATATGTATTTTGAATGAAATTTGTCAAAGCACTTTTCTTCAGTTCAGTATTGGCTTAATGTCTGTGGCCTGCCTGCTCATGTCATTCACTTGTTGGAAATGCTGTACTGTTGACGGCACTGAGGGTGCTGTTTTATTGTTCCATTCCCAAAGAAGAGAGGAAATGACCTTTATCTTACAAGGGTAAGCATTTATCAGAAACACCGTGGCCGTGCTCATGCCAGGCTCTTAAAAGAACTTTTGTAAGAGCACAACTTTAAATGGCTGTGCCACTTTACCACTCCCTATTGACACCCCCAGCCCACTGTGTGTGTGTGTGTGTGTGTGTGTGTATGTATGTGTGTGTGTGTGTGTGTGTGTGTGTGTGTGTTTCAATTCAGATTAATGTGTTTTTGGCTATTTTCAGTGCTCCCAATTCTATCATCGTACGCTAGTGGTTACTTTGTTACTTTTACTTGTGGTTTCCTCTTGGAACTTCACTTTAACTGATTTGCAAGCTTTTGTGTGTGTGTGCGTGTGTGTGTGTGTGTTTGTGTGTGTGGGTGTGTGTCTAAGAGCTAGAGAGAGAGATTGTGTGAAAATGTGTAAATGTGTAAGTCTGCACACACGTCTGTGTGTGATGTGAAGAGTGCCCTGGTGGCTGCTAAAAAGCCCCCCTGCCTGTATTCCGGTGCAGAGTGATCTGCTAATGCATCTGTTTAGGTTTTATTGCGATGATATTAAACTCTGGGAGCCGGTAATGAGACGCTGCATTGTGCAGGAATATGGGACACCATCTGCCTCCATCTGCGTCCACGTGCCAGAGCTCACAGCTAGCTCACCTTTTACAGTGCTGCCACAGTAATCACACACGCCTCCCAACCTTCTATCCACTCCTCATGTCACATCCTTTAGCATCTGCACACTCATCCCATGTGTTCCTGTTGCGGGTTCGACATTGACATCAAAGTCCAATACCAAATTTGCACCAGCCCATTTCAACAAATGTACTTTTTTTTAACAAACTGCCAAAATTCACCCTGTTAAAAAATGATTGAACTGAAGTGACTTGTCCCCTCTTGAATCAGGGAGATTAATTACGGTATGCAAAAAAAGCATATTGGGTCATAGACATACATCCCAAGGCCTCTGTACATGCACTCCCTTCAACTCCCTGAGCTTTTCTTCTAAACTTTCCCAGTGGAGAAATATTTCTTAGAGTAGAAAGTATGTCTAGAAGGCACGGTCCACACACAGGTGTGCATGAAGCATGATTTGAATGGCATCATTAGCACAGGCTGGGTAGACTCTACGCCTAGGAACAAAATGCTGGGTTTGTCTATTTATGCCACTTATTCATTTAAGAGACAATTTCATGCCAGGCAACTTGCAGTACAAATGCAAATTTTCATCTTCACTCCCTGGGAATAAGAGTACAAGAGGCCCACATGTAAAAATTTTGATTTATTTAATCCTTCAGTGAGTCACAGATGACTACATTCCCAGCACCTGTATTTTAAAGTAGATAGGGTTGTTTTTTTTGGGCAGAGAGATAAACATTTATGGAGTTCCAGAGAAAATTATACCCAGGAATGTAGTAAGTGTTGGATGCGAGGGTACAGAGTCCCCCCAATTCTTGTAACAGATAATTTATGAATTTTTCACTTTTTTAATATTCTTAAAACATTAAGTGCACACATCAAGCAATCCTCTCCGATATCCCGTTTACTTAATAAACAAATACAATCATTGGATGGCCATTATCAAATGCAGTGACACCCTCTACGTAAGTTTTGGAGTTGCGTGTGGTTTTTTTTTAGGCCTGCATCATTAAAATTGCATATCCCCACCAAAGTGTGATGGAGTTCCATACTTGGATAATGCTTCTAATGCTTCTAATGACATAGAGAGGCATTATATGAACTTAACTGCTTGAGCTTGTGTGCTGAGAGACAAGTCAGCAACATCGACACAAGTGTACTTCGGAGACTCAAATGTGCACGTTGGCACAGAGCCGTGTGCGTTGAAGCACTGTATACCTGTGCCCTCATTCTCTAAATCAGATACTCACTGAGAGCAATTGTATCCCTAGGATACCAGCCAATCTGATGCATGTGATGGGCTGGGCAAAGGAGATATGAATTTTACGGTATTCCAGTAATTTTACCTTTTATGGAGGTCAGGAAAACAAACGTAGAGATGTATCTGCCATTTTTTTTTTCCTACTGCATGCCTTCTCTCATGAGTCTAAGGCAATGAAGAGGAAGGTCATAAGGTAGACTGTTGGACATTGCCATTTTATAAACTGATTTACTTGTCGTATTTGCATAATTTTAACATATAAATGTTCAGCTGTATTTTGCTGTTTTTTGTACTGTATGTTTGTACTGCGGATGTTGCAGGTGGCAGATCTAAAATGATCTGAGCCCCACGTCTCTGAGTAACGTCCATCCCCACTGGGATAATCACACTGTGGAAGTGTAGAGTGTCCCTCCTTTGCTTGCATAAAGTCATCAGCAGATCTGTGCTGGCTAATCTGCCATTCTCTGCACAGCGCTACTGTAACAATATGTCCTGTCCTGCCTTTTATTGAGGACACCGTTTGCGGATCACAGCAGGTTATTATGTGCGGAGTCCAGTCTTTCCTGTGCCGTGGCCATATTAAGGCCTTCCCATCTTGCCAGTGTGATTTCACACGAGGCTCGAGGGTTGTTAAGGTTCGTCTGGCATGCCATGGTTAACAAGGTTTATCTTCTGCACCTGTTTAATACATATGTCAAGCACACAACACACACGGCTTTATCTGTCTCCTATGCCTCCTTCTCATCTCTTTCCTTTTTATTTTCACACACAGACACACACACACACACACACACAAACAGACACACAGGCAGAGACACACACACATATGCACAGATGTCTGACAAGTACATCATAGGCCTGTCTTTCTTTGATGACTCACGGGTGTATTTTCCCCCGACTCAGGGATCCTATGTTTAGAACATTCAGATTGGGTTAAAGTCAAAGAGGAGCCTCCAACATTAGCAGATCCCTAGAGGAAAGCAAGCTCCGTAACTGCTGACGGTCAAGGCTCCATCATCACAGACATGGGAGTAATTATCCTGTTCTCTACTAATGTCTCTCTCTCGAATGCAGCTTCTCTGTCTGTATGTTATAGTCCACATCGAACACATTGAATGGCAGATTCAGTAGTTTTATCGGTAATTGAATCTTGATTGATGTTAAATTGAGTACTATTTTGAGTGATCATACTCAGACCCTTGACTCTTTGTTTGGATCTTGTCAAAGCATTGTAGGGGGTATGTAATGTTGGGCTTGTGGTTTTGCATTATTGATAATAGCGTCTGGGCCGTGGGCCCCAGCCCTTTTTGATCTGGGGGTTGTATGTTAAGGATAGCCATTAACAGACAGAGCACGCCTCTCGGGACTCATCAAATATTCAGCGATCGTCTGGAACTCCAAAGCATGCCTGGGACAGTTTGTATTCAAAGGTGTGTGTGCTGGTGCTTGTGTGTGTGTGTGTGTAGTGTGTACGTGCATGTACGTCTGTGTGTGCATATGAGTGAGACAGCTTCCCAAAACAAAGCCTACATTTCCAGATTGAGGAGGTTTCAGAGAGCCTTTTGGAGTGGAGGCCTGTGACTTGGGTGTGTGTATTACTGTGTGTGTGTGTGTGTGTGTGTGTGTGTGTTTGTGTTTGTGTTTGTGTGTGTGTGTGAGGCCCTGAGAGACGTGTGTGAACAGAGCTGTGACACATGCTGCCGAATGAGGACCTGAGGGACACAGTGAGTCCCTTGAGGCACAATCAATAGCTCCCCGTCCAAGCAAACAGCTGTCAACAAACTGCCCACTTTCACGGCTCAGTGAGAGATGGATGGATGCGCGAGTGTGTTTGTATGTGTGTGTTTATTGGAGGGTGTTTAAAAGGGGGCAGGTGAACTGCGGGTGGCTCAGTGCAGGCTGGTGTGTGACCTCGGCCCTGCGCCTCGGGTTTTTTGGAGCATGAAGTGCTCTAACCGGATCGCCCACGTCTGTGAGCGCCCTGCTGTTAGTAATGTCTTCTGACTGCTCCCCGAGAAAAACCTGTAAAAGTGAACCAAAGGCTCAGTTGGGACGGAGTTACGTTCCTGTGTGTGTGTGTGTGTGTGTGTGTGTGTGTGTGTGTGTTTGCGCACCCGTTTGCATCTGTGTGTGTGTGTGTGTGTGGGTGTGCGGGCGTGCGCGCGTGTGCTTGTGTGTATGTGTCAGGGAGAGGGAGAAACAGAATAGTCACGCTTTGACCCGTTGGGGGACAAACGCCAGAGCCTCTTCTCTTCCCCTGTCAGCGTGTGTTCGCTAACTCTTTACCTCACCCTGCAGCCCTGTCCTCTGAGCCTGCCCTGCCAGATGCCACCCTGACAGCCCCATATGGGCCAAAATCAGCCCATCACCTTCCTCCTCCTCCTCCTCCTCCTGCTCCTCTCTTTTCACACTAGACAGGGAAGGGTACATGTTCAAAGAGAAAGACAGAGAGAGCTCATGACCAGAGAGAAAGAGAGAGAGAGCCTGAAAGAGAGAGAGAGAGAGAGAGAGACAGAGTTAGATAGAATATGTGAAAATCCTAGCTTTTCCTCTTTGAGATGATCCTAAGATGATCCTCTTTGTGTCCAAAATAAAAGCACTGAGTGAGACACAGAGGGTGAAGGACAAAGGTAAGGAGACAGAGACTCAAATACACAGGGACAGAGCAGTGACTTACTTGCTCGGCAAGCATCACATCCTTCCATTCTCTGCAGCTGTAACCAGGGACCCAGGATGTCGATATCAAGGTTTGACGCAAAAGCAGTGAATGTACCTCCAGCTCAAGTTAACAATGAGGATAATACAGTGCACCCCCTGGGACTTGAAAGCCTCCTCCGTCAGATGAAAGGAGGAATTTGTTTCGTGATTCTGCAGTGCTTGTTTACCACGGACCCCAGAATTTCATGTTTTTGATCAGTGGCATTATATAGCTGGATCCTTTATACCGTATCCCACGAGGGGGGCGATTATTTCTGTTTATTTTGTGCGCTTAGTCCTTTTGATGTTCCCTTTCTCCAGTGGCATCAATTACATATGCATGGGTGCATACACTCACACAAATTAATGACAAAATGTCAGGCGCCTTCATTTGTGTGTGCCTATTGTGTCTGACTCTCTGGTTGAAACTCAACTAGATGTGCATATTTAAAGCCACGTTGCGGTGAGTCAGAGCACAGTCCGACTGAATCCCCTGTCAACTTGTGTATTACACAGAGAGAAGTAACCCCCACCTGTACACACACCCACAGACACATAGACACACATGCAAACACACACCATACGAACAAGCACACACACACACACACACACACACACACACACACACACACCCACACACACCATACGAACAAGCACTTACAAATACAAACACACACACACATACACTTAGATGTTAGCATACACACAAACACCAAATATTGGCTGTGCTTTCATTGCAGTTTGTGCATACATTTTAGGATGTGTGTTTTCCACCTGGTGTTAGTCTCTGAGATTGTCTCATCACATCAGTCTAACAGCAAGTGTGAGAGAGCGAGAGAGAAAGGACTGGGGGTGCAGGGGGAGGTGCTAGGGGGAAGAGCTGTGGACTCAAAGCTGCTCTGCTATTGGCTGTGGGAAAGGGGGTGGGTTAAGCTTAGGCTGGGCTGGACGGCATGTGGCGGGGGGAGGAGGGGCCGGCACTGCTGTGGCAGTCTACCCCCTCCACGGCAGCTGGGTACAGAGCATGCCGAGACACACACACAGTAGTCAAGCTAGGGAGCCGGAGCACGAGAGAAGCACAGAGACAGAGAGAGAAAGAGAAAGAGAGAGAGGTAAACAGCCACAACCAAGACTGCACTGGAAAGCATAAAACCAGGACTATTCAACCCTTTTCTCTCTCTCTCCTGAGAAAGACTGTGTGCGTGTGTGTGTGTGTGTGTGTGTGTGTCAGTGTGCACACACACGCTGCTAACACTGGAGAGTTGCAGTGCATAGTGTGTGGGAGTACACACACTCCTGAGAGGAGTTGTTAGGGAGACCTGTCCACAGTGCTTTTGGAGGTTCGGATTGGAGATCTGTCTTGCGTGGGAGCTTATCTTTCAGGTTGCTTCTATGTGTGTGTGTGTGTGCATTTGGTGTTTTTTTTTTTTTTCTCTGTGCAAGCCTGATCGCCTTCCTCCACGCGTTTGACAATGAGATTAGAGCTGCGTGGTGATTTTTCCAGAGGAGTTTTCTCGTCGCGTCGGAGCTGATCTCTCTCTCTCTCTTGTGCGCACACATGCTGCTCAGCTGCACCTGGAGTGTGCACACCTGGCCCTGAGCCCCGGCCTGTGAACCAGCCAAGTGGATGACAACAACTCCAAAACAAAACACTAACATTTGACATCTTTACCTCAAAGGATATTTCTTTTTTTCTTTTTCTTTGCTTTCTTATTCCTGCCAAAAGCAGATAGTATTCCTTTTCCTTTTCACTGAACTCTGGGAAGAAAATTCTAAATTGCAACGAAAGAGAAAACATCCACAGACTCCATGAGAGGTGAGGCTGTATACTTTTACTTCTTCCAAAAAAAAAACTTTCAAAAGTACCAAGCAATGTTTCTGCACTAAAACAGATATACAAGTCCACTTCTTTCCGAAGGGGGGAATTTTCTTTTTTTTCCCTAAATGTCAGCTCTGGATAACATTTCACATGTAGAACGTGAGCATGAGTGTGCGCCCCTCCCGAGCCACTGGCACCGTTACTGGGGATGTCCGTACCGAGAACAGATTGGCAGCACAGTTGGAGCGAGCCCCTGAGCTGCTTTAAAGCTCTAATATTTCTGCATGCGTCCTTGAAACAAAACACTAGGCAGATGTCATGTGAGTGGAGAGAGAAGGGCTCAAAACTAGAGGCTCTTGGTTTGTGCTCCCTCTGTTTTGGGAGCCGATGTGTGCGTGTGTGTGTGTTTGTGTGTGTGTGTGTGTGTGTGTGTGAGAGAGAGAGATTTTGCGTGTGCTTGTAGTGTAGGGTCTATGTGACTAGGCTCTGGGCACTGGAAAGGTTACTGCTAATTAAACTGCATTCTTTTCCACTGATGCACATAATGAAGGGCTCCCCCCGTTGTCCCTGGAGCAGCTGTCCCTTGCTGGGCTCTTCCAAACGTGGTTATCTCTCTCTGTCTCTCTCTCTCTGTCTCTCTCTCTCTCTCTTTCTATCTCACATCTGACACAACCTTTGCAGTCTCACACACCTTCAATTGAAGTCCAAGCAGAGACACGAAACTTCAGACTGTTTTCAGTGAGTTAGTTTATGTGAGTACTGTAGGCATGTGTGTGTGTGTTGGTGTGGGTGTGTGTGGGTGTGTGTGTGTGTGTGTGTGTGTGTGTGTGTGTGTGTGTGCTTCTCCAAATGCTTCGTATATCGAAAGAAGTATCCATTGCACCCCTCGTCCTTCTCCTCTGCTAGCCACCATGCCTCCCAGCTCCTCCCACCTCTTCACCCCTTATTTCCTGCTTTCTCCAGGTGATATTTCATCTTTCTCTCTTTTTAACTATCTCACTTTTACAGAGCATCTGAGAGTAGCCTCAAAGGGCTTACACTCCATGGTTAATATTTACACCCTCAGGTGTGACGGGCAGCCACGTATATTTATATATTCTGCACCAAGGGAAACAGCTCTTCCCCTTGTAACTCATTTCCCAGGTAACCCCCCTTCCTGTGCAGGGCAGAATGATATATGAGCAGAGGGGAAAAGAGAGGAAGAGGAGGAGATAGGGGTGTATGGGGGAGTTTGAAAACATGACCAGGTTCACATAGAGAACTCTGCTCCCCGAAGATGTTGCGGTTGATTAGTGTGACATAGTTTTGCTCAAGAGGGCCTTAAAGGAAGGCAGACAAATCTGCTTAGATGAGCGTTCAGAATCTCAGACAGTTGTAAGCCACAGCTGCAGCTCATCCCTAAGACAGACAGTCCAAACAGAGGGAAAGAAATATATATAAATATATATATATTCTGGCACCACATTGTGGAAGGAATGCCCCGGTGAACTTTTGTTCAAGTTAAGTGGTTAGGCGCTTTGAGAGTTAATTAAAGCTTGAGTAAGAGTCTTACCCACCCTTGTGTGTGTGTGAGCGTGTGTGTCTTTGTGGGGAGTGTGTGTGTGTGTGCATGCGATCATGGCCAAGGATGACCAGGTTGCAGCTCTCTGCCCCCCTGACCTGAGCACGCACGCACACACATACACACACACACACACACATACTCACACACACAAGGCAGACTGAGTGACAGATGGCCGTCCCCTAATCAGAGGGAGAAAAAGAGATTTGGAGAGGGAAAGAGGAAAGGATGAGATGAGAGAGAGAGATAGAGGGAGAGCTTCTGGATTCCAACCTGTTTCCCGTCCATGTTTCAGCATCTCTGCTACTGTCTCCTTGTCTTTCTCTCACTCACCCTTTCCCTATCTTGCTCTGCCCGTGGGCTGAATGTCACATATACAGTCTGTCTCACGGTAATGGGAATGAACTGATTGCCACTATTCTCTTCATGGGTGAATTCTCTTTGTTACACTCATGGGTGCTTCTAAAAGACGCTTAGCCCTCCTCTCCACACACACACACACACGCACACACACACACACACACACACACGCACAAATCCCCAACCCACCAAGACACACACACACACACTCCTTTAGCCCCGGGGTGGGCAGACTCTTAATTCTAATGGATTCTCCATGCGTTCCCCTGTGACGGAGTCGAGTGTGTGTGATTAGGAGCAAATTTACAGCCCGTGGACACACACAATGAGAAATAAAGAACCTGTTTACCTGAATGAGCTCTCGCACTGTTGCGGGAGGGACTCTAATGGAAAAGCTGGCCACAGGGCCTCTGCTGCTAATATCATCACTGGCCTTATGTTTAGAGATGAGTTACGCAACGCCAACGCTTCCCGAGCTCTGCTGAGCAACTGGCGAGGTCAGCCGGAGTCATCGTGGGTATTAATAATAAAACAAGAAATGGGGGGAAAAATCCTGCTTATTTCTGCGTATTGGAAAAGCGTAATTTCTCACACAGCAGAACGTTTAAGGGACTGAAGTGGTTTGGAGCTGTCAGAGGCGTTATGCAACACGATGCTGGAAGATGGAAATCAATATGCGCCGAGTTGGTGCTGTTGCTGGACCAACTTTCCACCCACACGCATCTGTGACTTCAGCTTTTGGGCCCTCCACACGCGCTCTCTCTCTCAAATACACGCACACACACACACACACACACACACACACACACACACACACGTGATCCTGGCGGGACTCTCAGCAACCAGAGGAGAGGTCAAGAACGCAAGCAGGCAGCTTCCATCCCGGCAGCCGGCGCACTCAAAAAAACCTTTTCCCCACTCCCTGTGCCTCAGTGATTTTTCCCTTGCAGAGATGAGTAATATTCTTGAGCTAAATTTTTTTAAAAAAGGACCGTGTGTGCTTGATTGTATGTATGTGAAATGATGTGAGAACGACTAATTAGGTAAAAGCCAGATCAAGTGCTGTTGATTGATGATGCCTCACTGTTTGTTTGTGCAGTTCAGTAACTACTCCCCTCTCTAGCCATTTGCTGTGATTTACAGAGAGCTGCAGACCTGGGATGGGCAGTTACAGGCGAGGCTCAAACTCGCTGATGGAGGATCACACTTTTATAGTTGTTTTATGCAGCAGTCTCTGTGATTTACTGCCTCCACTAAAAGAGCATGTCGCTGTAGTTACATGTGCAATTATTTCATTAGACAGCATAGTTGCTGGTGTTGGCATGAGATGCACAGGCAGAGGGTTGTGCTTTGGCTGTGGTCGAGATGAAAAATGGGGAAACAGTGCTTTGAATTAAAAATTTAGATAAAATTTTGGCATGAAATATTTAGACCCTAACCGCTTTTGTTCCCTCACAGTACACGAAAGTGACATCAAGCTCGAACAGAGACCTTGTCGGTACAACGCATTCACTCTTGACTTTCATTTAACATTGATGCAACATTGTGTGCACTTGACACAAAATACTTCAAGGACCGCTCGCCACTGCTCACTGGGTTTAAGCAGATTTCTGCACACCGGCAAGAGCACATAGTTGCACAGGAGGACTAACAGGAAAAAGCCTCATCAAATAGCTTACGCTGCCTTGCATCTGTAAAGAGAACCAGCAGAAGATAAGACAAACGCTAGAGAAAAAAAAGGCAGACTCTAACTATGTCTATCAACCTATTCAAGCCATATTCACCCTACAATGTGACTGGTACTGACAAGAGGTGTCACTTTTGTCCAAACCAATAAGCTAGAAGGCGGAGAAAAGGAGAATTTGTTAGCCTGTCCAATATGACCCCCCCCCCCCCCCCC
>JAVQKI010037106.1:0-13566 GCA_036025975.1 Nematalosa erebi
TATCGCCAGACCCAGAGAAGGACTGGATGAACAGGAGAAAGGTAAAACTCAATTGTTTAACTCGAGGGGAGGTGGAAAATGAGCATATTTCCAAAAATGGTGGTCTGTTCCTTTAATAAGTGATTTGTGATGACTAAAATATATTTAAAGTATAACGTGTAACAGATTATTTTATTCTGACTACAGCTGCACACTTATTTAAACTTCAATTATTTTTACCCTAACACAACTTTTCACTTTGCCAATCATTACTTAGTAATCACAAAAATGTCTGTGGTCTGTTGCTGCATGAAATCTGAATGGGACTTCATTGCTAACATTCTGACCACTGCTAAGACCTACTCTCTAGTTCTGCCCCTCTTGTCCATTGATCACTTTTCCTGTTGGACAGAATTAGTTAGCCTCAGGGTCAAAGGTGACATTATTTCAGGAAGTGGAAAGTATGTCTGGTATGTCCAGTCGTCCTGTCTTCCTCTTTCTCGAGCAAACACTAATGAACTTGCCAAAGTCTTTCCACAGAGAACTTTCCACATTTCCTCCCTGAGCTAAATAAAAGAAAATGGTTTAGTTAAATAGAATGGCCTCCTACTAATTAGAGTAATTGCTGTACAACCCCGCTAGCTCTACTCAACTCTGCTGATGACCTCTGACTTACTTCCTGCCCCCCTTAAGAGCAGAACCCTACAGATTGGTCCATCCTTCTCATGTCTCCCTGAATGCCAAAGGAGCACAGAAAATTTGCTCAGCAACAGAAAGACTCAATCTAAAAGAAAAAAAAAGAGGTGGAGAGAGAGAGAGAGAGAGAGTGCGCAGAATGAAAGAGGAAAATATCACGAGAGAGGGATTTCTGAGAGACATAAGTGTGTGCGTGAGTGAGAGAGAGGGAGAAAGTGTAGGCTAATGAGATTTGTGTAGCTCTTGCAGCGTGTGGAGTGGTTTCATACAAACAGGGCCACACATGAGCTCCAGTGTGGCGACTCCTCCAGCACCCGCTTCCCAGGAAGCTCAAGGTGGATTCGCTGATTATCTGCACACAACCCAATGCAGGAAGTCTGCATTTGAGATTTAACACTTGTTAGCTGGTCAGAAATTCCAGATTAGGCCGATTATGGAGCTCATTCATTTGAAAAGCTCTTTTGCAGTTCACCGCAAGCATATTTCACATCCGACCCAGGAAAGAAAAGAGTCTTTCATTCTTCTTTTTGATCGATTCTTTTTGTCCTTCATTCATTATTTTTTCTTTATTTCTTTCAGTTTTACAGGAACATTCCACACCTCTTTGCTACCTTTTGAACTTTTGATGAGGGGAATGTTCATTCCATTTGATCAACTTTTCCCCTTGTAAAACTCAAAATACTTTTCTGCAAAGGATGTGAATGGAGAGCAAGCATAGCACAGTGCAAGCATCTCTTGGAATCCAGACGTAATCATCAGAAAGCTAAGTTAATATTATATGTTGCACTGTATGTATTTGTAGGCCTACTACTAGCCGACATATTTCTATTTATATGTCATAGCTAGAGATATCTTATTTACGTGTGAGTGATTTATGATTTTCATTACAATTAAATTACCTCAGTGTGGTATTTAGACATGTTTCGCATTTCTTCCTCATACACTGTGATCCTTATAGCACTGGCTATGTGGTGTTTTGTATATACATAATTTACCCCCACCCCCACCCCCACCCACATACACACACACACACACATCAAAATTCTTTCCCATCGCTACTTTACCGTCTAGCAAAACAGGTGTGGAATGGTATGTTCTCTGTCTCACTCTCTTTCTTTCTCTAACTGTGAACACACCCATGAAATATTCATATTAGAATGGTTTGAATGGAAGGGAGTGAAACCCTTTTAGCCCCCCCTCCCCTCGTCGCCCACCCCAGTGTGAAGGCTCAGGCATTTGGGAGGTCAGAAAACAGAGCTCTTGGCAGCTCCAGCAGTCCCACCAGCAGCTCCTTACCAGCCTACATCCTGTGTTTGCCAAGATCAAAGGATTAGAAAGACCAATCGTCAACGAAAGACAAGGAGCAGCGCATATTTTTCTTCGACACACACACACACACACACACACACACACACACACTCACACACATACAGACATATGTACACAAACATAATACACACATAATTGTCTAGATGCACTCAGAGTCTCTCCCTCTCTCACTCTTTCTGCTACACACACACACACACACACACACATCCAATTAGCCCCTCATTGTGTGCTGGAATGGACAGTCTCAGAGGAGTGCTGAAAAGAACAGGTGCTTTTCTCCTTTTCTCCTCTTCTAATGCCTCCTATCATAAGAAGGCCATGGGACCACCCACATGTCCGGGCTCCATTAGCGCCATGGCTGAAGGTTCCATTAGCGCTATGGCTAAAGGTTCCATTAGCGACATGGCTAAAGGTCTCGCTGCGCCCCGGCTCCCAGTCTCTGACCCAGTCCCATCTCACCCTGCAGCCCTGAGGCTATCTGCTCATGCTAAGAGTCCACTTCCTGCACGCACAATGGTGAAGAGCCTCTGTTAGCTCGTCCTAAAGAAGTCTAAAGTTACTGTTGTATACAATGTGTGCATGCGCTCATCTCGGTGCATGGGTGTGTGCGTGGGTGAGTGCATTAGTGCATCTCAGTCTACATTAGAGTAGTGGACAAACAGCATCATCTGTTTTGGGCAGATCAATCCATCTTGATGCCTCCCCCTTATAGCGACACAAGTCCTGGCTGGCCTCCTCCCTGCTGGAGAGGTGCATACAGAGCCTCACACCACCCCCCCACCACCCCATCTCTGTCCCTTTCCTCCAGGGCTGCGTGGCTGCTTCTCCAGCTAAGCACATCCCTCCTTCACGCCGCCACTACCGACACTGCCCAGTGCCTCCCAGGCACAAACCGGTTAGATCTAGTTCCTGTTAAGCCATCTTATCTCTGGTCGAGCAGGCTTCCTGTCAGAAATCCAGCGGCTTGATTGCTACATAATGACACTGGGCTGGGCTCCAGGCCTGCGTTGGCGCTGCCGTGGCGTAGCCTGGTCATGTGACCCAGTGCCACTGCGACACACCGTGCAGCTCCATTCATAGCGACTCGATCAATGGGGCGGAAATGTGTGTGTGTGTCTGCGAGTAAATGCGTGTGTTCGACCACAACTGACTCGCTTGCTCCCTGTGGCAGGATCTCGCTCTCTCTTTCTCTCTCTCTCTGCCTGTCTCTCGACTCTAATTATTTAGCCTGCACCTTTTCTTTCCTCCTCCCTTTTATGACCTTTCTTTCTATGTCTTCTTTTCTGAGATTCTTGCACTCTCTCTCTCTTTTTCTCTCTCTCGCTCCATCTCTCCTGCTCCCTATCTCTCCCCAGACCTTTTCTTTTCAGCTGAATGATAAGCGGTGCTGTGGGCAGCTGAATGGGAGCAGGCTGCCCCTCCCCTCCCCTCTCCTCTCCTCTGATGCAGCGTGGCTCTCAGCTCTCTGCTCTCCTCTGATGATGACTAACTCTGCTGGGCTGTGTGCAGCGCAGAGCAGGAGCTGCAAAAGAAAAGCTCCACTTCCTGCCCAGCTCCCCAGACCACCATCCCTGGCTAATCACTCCAAAGGGTTTCTCATCTGCTCCTAAAGGCATTCTTTGCTAGGTTTGGGTTTTTCGTTTTCTCAATGTGATTACAGGTATTACACAGGTATGACTTATCAGCAAAACCATTGACATTTTCCCTCAGTAACTGGCTGAACAAAACACCTCAAAGCAAAATATGGATGCTAATCCATACTTTAACATACGCTATAGTAATGCTTTGTGTTGCTAGCTGTTTGGATGCCCGTTAGGTCTTGGTGTTTCTTTGAGCACAACGGCTCCATTTCACATACAAAGTGTCCTCCTGCTGGCTTGATACTCAATACTCAAACACCAGGCAGTGTGATCAAACTCTGTTTCCTCTTTCAGTGTTGTGATGCAAAGCCATACTTCAGTTGTTCTGTTTGTTACACTCCTCAGATGCATACTGACTGGACAGTGTACTGTAATGTTTCAGCATCATAAATTAAGCATGAAGATACATGAAGTAGCCTATCTATCTATCTTTATTCTTCTCTGCGCAAAGAAAGAGAGAGAACGGACAATTGTAAAAGAGTGACAGAGCTCTTATCCAAAAAGACCACAGGCTGGATGACTCGACTATGAAAACAAATAAGTTAGCAAACATTTATGATTTAGCCTATTTTGCTGTTTCCTGTTGTTCAGTGCTTCCTGTATGGCTACAGACTGGACTGGAAGGAATGCTGATCTGATTGGACCAAAATACATCAGTCAGCGAATGGTGATATGGATTGCCTCTTGCTGCTAACCTAGTCTCATATTTCTCTACTCTCTGTGTGGGAGATGCAGTCCCGTGCCTCTCCCCGTTTTGCCAGTGTTCTCACTTGGTAATTACACACATTTGCTATGGATGACAGAAGATCATTTCCTGTTTGCAAAAGAATGCAGAGAAGCTTCCAGAAACTGGGTCAGGTCTAAACCTCGTTTTTTTTGCCTCTGATGGTTCTTTTCAGCTGCACTTTTTGAGCAAATCCCCGACAGGTGGTGAATTTACTGGATTCTCTGCATCAAACTGAGAATATGGTTTATAAAGGCATCAGCGTGGGTGTTTTAAAGATACTCTCTGTATTTGACTTCCAAAATTCTGCAGCCCACAACCCCCCTATTTCAACTTCATCAAGCGCTGGCAAGCCATGTTGTTTAAAAGCCATTGACTATTGCTAAATAAACCCACGGAGTGAGCAGGGGCTCTGTCAATAATGGAGGGCTGGTGAGTCACCCATAAGCTGTGATGCGGAGGCTGACTGGAACGTAAATGGAGCCTGGTGAAGATCTGTGGGTCATGCTTGCGCTCAGCTGAAAGACCAAGAAAAGGAAGCATTATGTCAATGACCTTTCATCACTTAGTAACCAATCAAGGGGATGTACCGATTGCTGAGCCTGTTTGCATTTGGAACACAGTGACTCTGTCTTGACTTGTTTAAGTGGGGATTTTTGAAAGAAGCTGTTAGCTGGTGGTTTCTATAATCCCTCTCCTCCACATCCATGAATGAGGTGAGGCTTACAGGAGATGAGCCAGGGACTAGTCACACTGAATGAATGGATGAGTGAGGATACAGTCAGTCAGTCGCTCTATTCACTCACAGAGCCACTGACTGCTTGCTCTTAATACCGTTGGACAGAGAAGATGAACATCCCCCATACTGACTTTCCAAAGTGGCTTAGGAGGAATGGAACTTCCCATTGCCTTTGGGAATCAGTGCTCTTGTATGTGTGCTGTATTGTGTACTGTACACTATTTGTTGTGATTTTTCTTTCAAATAAATATTGAATCATAATGGATGTAGTCTAATTAGAAATGACTAAATCCAATGCTCACACCAAAGGGCAGATTTAAACCTGACTTAAATGTGAGATATTTTTCCAGGCTCTAGGTGGCTGAAGCCAACTTAGACAGATTAGACTTTGGTCAGACTGGTGTCCACCTGGCTGCTGTAAAGGACCACGTCATTTCATTTTTTCTCCCACTAGGGAAAAGAACAAAGTCTAACCAAACATGGCCTCACACTGAAATGACATTCCCTATGCAAACAAGTGTGTCACAGCACGCTGGAAGACTGGACACACACATGAGAGGGTGTAAATCGTGTTTACCTTGAGTTGGGTTGTCCCTATTAAACTTTGGCTCCAGATATATATTCTTCTGTGCTCCAGAGCGGAAGCAGGGGCCAATTTTAGCGCTGCCAAGGCCCACACAAGCCCATGTGGGCGAGGCAGGAGGCTCCTGGGAAGGGAAGTGGTGGCCTGAGCTCTGTAATCTGGAGAGGCCGTCAGCACCCTGCCTCTGACTCATCCTTCCTGCTGACAGATGAGGAACTGAGGAGCAGAGGGACGCCAGAGAGAGAGCAGGAGCAGGAGCAGGAGCAGGAGCCGGAGCTGGAGCTGGAGCTGGAGCTGGAGCCTGCTTCCCTCTTCCTCTCTGGGGCCTCCCTGCTCCTTCCTGTCCCCTCGCCAGTACCAGGCGCCTCAGCACCGCACCACTTGGCCTGGGCCCTTTAAAGCATGTTTCATAGTGATACTACTAGCCTTTAGAGGGTGTCCTTGAGCATCTGTAATATCAGATTCTAATATTGTCCCATGGAGGCAAAAAGGAAATGTTTGGTCTTAAATGTGAACTTGAATTCATAGTGACCTGATTGTTGCCTGTGTCATGTTGCTGTTTTATCAATTGAAGCATTGTAATGTGAAACAAGGGGAGTTTTCCATCAATGTTTTCATTGTTGTTAAGCCCCTCTGAGCTCAGGCGTGTGTGATTCTTGATTACCTTTTCCCCACAGGCTTGATGGAGCACAACATTCTTCTCATGCTGCCATGAGTACCTACCCATATATACATTGAGCATTAACACACTCACTTGCAATGGCACTGTTCAAATCTACATGGGGGTTATATCTTGTGATGCTCTGTTCAAGATACGTTTGGTTTTCTAACAAACACTGCTAGAGGGGGCCCAGTCTCAATTCCATTATAAACCAAAACAATTAGTTGAGCAATACACTAGGTACTTAAGCAGTCTTAGATGCATTAAAGCACTAATTGCATTCCTTGAGATAATCCAAGATTTCTGTGGCTGATGAATTGGGTTATTTGTAATGAGTTTTTATTGAAACTAGTGGAAGGGTGGGCCCTTGACTGGCTGCATTGTACATCACCAGTTACTGTATTAGGGAGATTAATGGAGCTCTGTTTAGGCCTAATGTTTCCCACCTTTCCACTTGACGTTTGACAAGTAGTATACTGTAGTATATAGACATCCATTTTACTGTTACCTACACTGAGGAGGTGTTTGTACTGTATGTCTGTCTGTCTGTGAGCAGTGCTGTATGGATTTGGATGAAATTTCCAGACAATGTGGGTGTTAGGCCAAGGAGCAGACGATTAAATTTTGGAACACTGTCTGGAATTTGTATTGGGGCCTCGACCCTGTATTGCCTTGATGGAGGTCTGTGTTCTCCGAGTGTTTTTTAGTTTTGTTATTGTTTCTATACATGTGCATCTACAGTAGTTTTGTTGTTGTTTTTACATACATGTACATCTATTACTTGTGTTTAAACTGTACATGTCTAACACAATTGTACCTTTTAGAACATTTTCAATAAACCTTGGGATCAAACAATAAATGGTCATATGAAGACCACATAAAAATAAAAATAATTGTAATCTATACTTTTTTGATCCCTTAGTACTTTGGCACTGAAGCTGTTGACTGTTGGCAGTTTTGTGTTCCTCCACTACACAAACAACATGCAGTATACAGTATAATGCCGCCACATACATGACTGAATACTTGTGTAGCTCTAGTGTTTACCTGTCAGCTGTTCTTTCATGGTTGCTTGCAGTAGGAGGCTGTTAAATTTGGACAAAACCTCTTGCTGCAGTCTACTGACCTGCAGGTCCCTCCTACTGTAATTTCAAGTCTTCCTCTATGGTCACTGTGAGGTAACTGGCACCTGACACTGACGCCACAGGCCTGCACTCATTTTATGAGCAGAACAATGTCAGCTCATCAGAAAACAGCTAATGCTGCTATTTTGCAGAGCACTTCCTGGATCTCTGTCTGAGGTTGACAGTAGGGAGGAGACAGTTGCCAAAACAACAGAGAGAGAGAGAGAAGCCTTAGGCAACAACCTGACCGAGGTAACTATGCAAAGAAACACCTAGAAAATATGCTCACGCTCTGCTATTGTGGCTCTTACCCAATCATATTTGAAGCATTTATGCACACAAACACACACACACACACACACACACACACACACACACACACACACACACACACAGACAGGAGTGTTTAGGCATGTACAACTTATAATTCCCTGACAGTCTCGCAGTCTACAATTATACTTGTTTGTTTTGTAGTCTCCACCTTTCTCTCTGTCTTGTCCTCTCTTCCCTCCTTCCTCTGCCCATCTGTCTTGTGTCACAAATGGCAAGCTGTCCCCAAGATCACTACGACCATGTTAGAAATATTACTGAATGGTACTTGTGTGTGTGTGTGTGTGTGTGTGTGTGTGTGTGTGTGTGTGCGTGTGTGTGTGTGTGTGTGTGACGAGCTGAGTGAGTCATCAGACATGTCTTACATAACTTAATCACTTCTCTCATACACCACACCCTAGCTGCTCCTACTCCACAGCTGACTGATAGCATAGATGGCAGCGTTCCTGGACAGACAGACCGACAGGCCGACAGACAGACAGACAGCCCATTTTCCACCTAATTTATCCCTTAAATGCCCTCGGACACATTAACACCTCATATTTATAGCTCTCTCCCTCTTCATCTGTCACAGCCTGCTCTATAGAGCTGCTAGAATGTATAGTTGAGGAAGTGCAGTGTACAGACAGGCTGGAATGTAAGTGTGGGTATGTGTGTTTATAATGTATGCATGTGTGTAAGTGTGGGTATGTGTGTTTATAATGTATGCATGTGTGTAAGTGTGTGTGTGTGTGTGTGTGTGTGTACTGTATATGTAATGTATGTGTGTGAAGGTATGTGCATGCTCCTGTGTCACACCATGTTAGACACACAGGATTAGTATGAGCTGCCTCCATCCGGTCCAGCACTGATTCATTGTGCATGGCTGTATGTACTGCATCTCTCTCTCTCTCTCTCTCTCTCTCTCTCTCTCTCTGTATGTGTATATATATAAATATGTGTGTGTGTGTGTGTGTTTCTCACACACTCAGAGCTAGGACTCCGGGCAGTGCCAGCCCCAGATGAGCCGCAACAGCTGGCTCCCATTCAAATCAGCTGCCCCTCATTCACTCTCTGTGCCAGCCAATCAGTGAGGCTGATCTCATCCAGGGGCGCCGCCCCCCCTCCCCCCCTCCTTTGTTCCTTTCAGTCCTCTCTTCATTCTAGTAGGCCAAAGGACCGCCCATCCATGCAGTGTGAGCAGGGGCTCAGCCAATCAGGGAGAGGGGAGTGCGGATGCTTGTGTGTACTGCAGTGGTGGTGGTGGTAGCAGCTGTGGGGTGGTGCTCACAGCTCAGGGACAGAGGAGGACATTACACACACACACACACACACACACACACACAGATCACCCTCCCTCTGACTTGCTCACTCACACACACCCCTCCCTCACTGTCTTAGTCAGTCCCTTCTCTCTTCTTTTCTCTCCAAAGGCTTTCAGGACAGAACACCATTGAACACTCTCACACACACTCACACACACACACACATACACACACACCCCTCCCCATCTCTTCCGCTCCTTAGCTTACCACATGACTTCACTGGAGTGGGCTGGCAGCTATTCCCACATGGAGGAGGCAAAATGTCAAACACTCTAGGGTCCCTCGTACAGAGTTCCCTCTGAGAGAGAGAGAGAGAGAGAGAGAGAGAGAGAGAGAGAGAGAGAGAGGGAGAGAGAGAGGAAGGGAAAGAAAAGCAGAGGAGGGGAGGAGAAGGAGGAGGATATTAGTTTGACAAGAGACCAGAAATGCCCTTTTTTTACCCCATTGAAGATGACAGGTCTATTGCATGTGATCACAGCTCAAGGAAGTGTGTTACTGGCATACAGTCTTCTACTTCCTCACTCAGCCACTTCCTTCCTTCCTCCCTTCCTCTCTTCCTCCCTCCTTCCCCCAGGCGCGCAAGCTATGCCATGGCGCAGGGAGACGGCTTTAACGTGGCCGTGGCATCCCGTCACCGCCGCTGATGAGAGAGCAGAAAGAGCGCCAAGCTCAGGGACTGATTACAGCTCACTGCGCTCTAATGGCTTCCAAATGGCCTCCCTCCGCTCTCTACATCCCTCTAATTCTTGGACCCACTCCTCCTCCTCCGTCCGTCTCTACGGCTCCGGCGCTCACCTGTTCCCGCTCCTGTAGCTGGCGCCAACGCACGGCACGGCACGGCACTGCACAGCACAGGCACACACAACGCAGACACACACAGCGCAACACAGCACAGGCACACACAGCTGTGTCTAATGTGAGCCTGCCTTAGGCGCTTGTGTGGCTTGACCGAGCACTCACTCTCCAACTGTACGTTCCGTGACAGGTTACAGGATGTGGGTGGGATATTTTATCCCCCTCTTTCCTCTTTCTTTCTTTCTTTGCTCTCTCTCTCTCCTTCTCTCCTCCATACCCTTTCTTTCTTTCCCTCTCTCTGCCTGTCTGCTTCCTTGAAGCAGTCCTGTTTGGAGTGGGTCTACTTTAATTGCAGTAATTATATGGCTTGGGTGGTGAAGAGAGTTATATATATTTTTTCTAGGTGTATTTTCCAGTCACTCTGGTGATCCCTGCCTTGCTTGGAGCAGATATGTACTGCACTCCCCTGCCCAGCAACCTATGGCCTTGGCCCACTAGCAATGCTCCATGCTGTTTGTGCTCAGGTAACTAGCACACAGCTGCCAGTGTAGAATGAGAACACAGAAGGCCGCAAGTTGACAGGAAAGATGGCTATTGGCATCAAGTACATGATGTTATGTAATACTAAGTAATGTTATAGAGGACATTTCACGGCAGTCCATTAAAAGGAAAAATTGACATCCCTCTTTACTGCTGAACTCTGTGAGGTTCAAGCCTCATTGTGAGGTGGTACTGTGATTGTACTTTGTGTTTTTGACTGTAATGATACTGAGATTTAGCACAGCTCTAAACCCATAGAGCTCAAGGTGGAAGTGCCACCCTATGTCTCTCTCTAAACCCATAGCAATCACGGTGGGAGTGCCACCCTATGTCTCTCTCTAAACCCATAGAGCTCACGGTGGAAGTGCCACCCTATGTCTCTCTCTAAACCCATAGCACTCACGGCATACACCCTATGTCTCTCTCTAAACCCATAGCACTCACGGTGGGAGTGCCACCCTATGTCTCTCTCTAAACCCATAGCACTCATGGCGGGAGTAGCACCCTATGTCTCTCTCTCAAGCTCACGGTGGGAGTGCCACCCTATGTCTCTCTCTAAAGCTCACGGAGGGAGTAGCACCCTATGTTTCTCTCTAAACCCATAGCACTCACGACGGGGGTACCACCCTATGTCTCTCTCTAAAGCTCACGGTGGGAGTAGCACCCTATGTTTCTCTCTAAACCCATAGCACTCACGACGGGAGTACCACCCTATGTCTCTCTCTAAAGCTCACAGTGGGAGTGCCACCCTATGTCTCTCTCTCTGGATGTGTGCAGTGCATCAGGGACTTCGACTGTGTTCCCTCAACCTGTCCTCACCCAGAGGGAGAGCTTGTTAGCTACTGTAACACCAAGAGTCCAGATTGAATATGGCGGGAAAAGTACAAATTTAATCAAAGAAAAAAGTTGAAGAACTGATGGAACTGACACATTATTATTTATTCTGTCATTGTGTTAAATTAGCTAATTAGCTTTGGTTACTGAATTAACTTTTCACTTAAGATTTTGTACCTTTGCCTATTTAAATGAGAGTCTCAAGAGTTAAAAGGTAGTGCTTTCTAAGTCATATTAGTGTGGTCATGTAAGAACCTTCAGCATCTCTGCAATAGAAGCAGTGCTGGATAGGAACATGAAAGAGTCTCTATTGAAAGTGGCACATCAAGGGTCTCATCTGGATTCCTCTTCAGTTGGAGTTGTCTCACAGGAACATCTGCCTGTTGTCTTTCCTTTGTAATAACCCATGTGTAATAGATTTTTCTTTAACAAAATCTAGCTTTGGTCTTTAGCCAGAAGCATGATTGCTAACCTACCCATATTTCATGCAATCAACCACAACCATTTGAGTCCACATTATCGTCAGTGCCTGGAGTTTGAATTATTTTCAAGTGGAGATTAACCCTTGTTTTCAGGCTGAGCCTGGTGTACGGCACAATTGACTGAAATCCACATTTTCGTCTGCCCTTTTTCTCTCCCTCTGTCTTTTAGCTGGTAAACTACTTGGAAATAGTAGGGGTCAACCTATTCATTTTTTGAAGTCAGATTAATTGTGGTTTCTCGCAATATTTACCATTACTACATGCTTCTGTCCAAAGTCCTGTCCTTTGTTCTTCTAGTCTTATAGTGGTTACAGTGATGTCTTTGCTGATATATAAAAGACTGATGTCAGCCACACAGAAATGCCTGTGTTCTCTTCAGCATCCAAATCCCAGATATGAATGTCTGTCCCTAACAGTCAATTGTATGTTGAATGCACTATGCATGAATGGGGATGGCGCAGTGGGATATATGACCAGCGGCTCATCTGAGCGCTGATGTCACTCAAAGAAGATGCAAAAGACCTTCCCATTGCTCTGATGTAATCATAGGGCCATGCATCATTCAGCTCCATCCAGCCCTCTCAATTCCAGTGAAGCAGCTTCCAGAGTTGCAAGGGTTGGCAGTCTTCCTCTAAGCTTGAGACTCTGTCTAGCGACTACATATATATACACACACACATACATATAATATAAACACCTACATTTTCATTATTCATTATTTAACCCCAGGTAATATCCTATCTCACATTATAACCAATGTCTTCTGATAACTACCTTTCCAGAATATGTACAGTTTGTTTCCCAGAAAGCTACCACTTCTATTTCTAGGAGCAGAAACTTGCTGAAGTTAGGTGGGTGAAAGCATGATTTACTTCCCTCCTCCTTTTATCTGTCTCTCTGTCTCTCTTTCTCTCTCTCCTCTTCTGCTCTGAAAGAATAATCATTTTTCCTTTCTGATAAAGACCCCCTCTCCCCCTCTGGCAATCCACACTGTACTGTCCAAACAGTTAGGTGAGCACCCTGGAGGGATTTGTTCAAATGAACCAGACAACAAAGGGGATTCTGCCAGGAGATCTCCCTGCTTCTGCAGATGAAAGAACTGGGAAAGGAGTGGGCTTACAGCTGAAGCCAGCGCAGCGCAGAGCTGGGATGGACCATGTGATTCCTGCTGTTCTTCCTTAGGCTACTGTTACGTAAGCATCATGGGTAACCTTCATGCTATGTAAGGAACTGGTAGCTGGAGGAACATGGCTTTCCCTGTCCTGGTGGTCCTTCCTGTCTGCATTATGACTATAGAGGCAATGGGGAAAATACCTGAAATGAAAAGATGCAAATATTCTTTTTATCTCACTGTTATTCTAACCCTAAAAACATTCTATGGTATCGCCTTGCAATCCTTATTCGATGAAGCATATTTAACATTTCGATTTGTTTTTTGGTGGTCATTGCAATAACAGGTAAAAATAGCAAAACATGACAAGATGACTGTGTTTATGACTTGAGTGAGCACTGCACACTGTTGTTACAGTAGTATCCAGCACAACTGTATTGTTATGGGAATTTTCCTCCGATTCAAATGGGAAGTTTGATTGGAATACAAATCACAGATCTGCAGTCCTCTGTGAAGCACTGCTTGGTGTGGAAGTGAAGAGCTACAGAGGCCCCTGAACGCAACGCCTGTGAGAGGGGAGTCGTGGCAGCATCAGCCATGAAGGAGGGATGGCTCTAAATATAGGATGCTGCGTGATTACTTAAGCTTCAGTGGAGCTTTGCCACGCTTGAGCAGTGAGTGTTCACAGAGGAGGA
>JAVQKI010037126.1:0-14193 GCA_036025975.1 Nematalosa erebi
GCCCCCGCGCGCCCCGGGGGGGGGGGCGTGCCCACGCGTCTCTAAGTTGTTTTTTTTTTCCCCCCCACCCCCCACCCCCCCCCCCCCCCCCCCCCCCCCCCCCCCCCCCCCCCCGCCACGGTTCTCGCACATTAGCGGGTTAGCGGAACGTTCGCTCTGCAGGGGACCAGAGTGTGAGAAGAAGCACAGAGAGAGAGAGGAATAGAAGAATAGGGAAGGGAACGGGAGGCGCCTCTCTCTCTCTCTACCTCTTTCGCTCTCTCTTTCTGTGCTTTTTTTCCCACCTCCCTCACTCCATTCATCAGTTCAATTTGCGATGGCAATTAATGTTCAGGCCAGCTGCGCCACGGGTGGCCAGCCATCACACGAGAGGAGCACGTCAACACCTGTGTTTCGTTAGGTGTTACTTTAAGTCAAATGGCAACCTTGCAACCTAATTCAATTTGCCTCGGATAATTAATGTTTTTTTTTTTTTTTGTGTGTGTGTGTGTGTGTTGGGTACAGCATCTCAGTGATACTGCTCACTTAATGAGAAGTGCATAGAGTGAATGGAGGCACGGATGTAATGGTTGTTGTGCCGGCTCGTCAGTGTGTGTTTGAAGCTTAGCTTACTGCGTCCATATCTCGAGTGTGTGTGCCTGTGGGCTCAGATGCTACCAAAAAAGAAAATCTGCATCATTTGGTATGCATTTATGCATGTTTGAGGCAGAATGCATGACCACATGGAGTGTTTGTGTGCGTGTGTGTCTGTGTCTGTGTGTGTATGTGTGCCAGCGTCAGAGTGTGTGTGTGTGTGTTTGAGTATGAGGGACTGAACATTTTTGCAGTCGATTTGGCCCTAGTATGTGGAGCAAAATATGGGCTGTAATGTGGCAGTGTGTGTGTGTGTGTGTGTGTGTGTGTGTGTGTGTGTGTGAGAGAGAGATTGTGCGTGCGTGCGTGTGTGTGTGTCTGTAAGTGTGTGTGCCCATGAGCACAAGCGCAGTGTGCGTGTGCAAACTGAGTGGGTGTTTAGATGAGACGTTGCCTCCATCGTTTGAAGGCCACTGGATTGCATTGCTGATGTAAAGACCCTTGGAAACTGAGAAGGTTTTCTTGAATACTATATGATTCTTATCCCCTGACCAGGATTTCATATTTGTATTTATATATACTCATACCATTGGCTTGGTGAGGCTGGAAGTCATGTGATCTCCTCTGGGAGGAGGTTGACGGTAGACTTGAGGTATTTTTGTCCTGGGTCAGTTGAGTGCATTTACAGGGTTGTTTTGTGCCTTGTGTTTATCCAGTCTACAGTACAATATATTTAATTGTAAAGATATGTAATTTGCTTGCACTGATTGTTCAATGAACACTTAAACAAATGCTAAATAATTAGTAGTATAATAAATGTAACTGTTGTTGAAATATTTTATGTATGTGTATGGAGATAGGTACCATTACTTTAGATTCCAACCTGATCTATTTAATCTTTTAGTCCTTTATTCTGTGCACCTTAGGGGGCATAGAGAGCTGTGTAATTACTAGTGTTATTACAGATAATGTCTACAGAGATCAGTGTGTGGCTTTGATTAAGAGGTGTCAGTCACCACTGTCTGTTAATCAGGCAATTCTCCCTCTTGTGCAACTGAAAAGCTCTGGACCTACAAATAGCACCAAATGCATGCTGACTGAAGGATTTGGATATTTTCCACGGGCTTGCATCAAATGCATTGAAAAATTGGCAGATGAATACAAATAAGATGTTTAAACTGAAAGTGGATTGGGAGCGATGGTATTGGTATTGGAGATGTGGCGCCCCATTTCTCGGTGTAAATCCCCCTTGGAAACAGCATGATGGGATGGAGTTTAAAAGGCTAAGCGTTGAGGCTAGAGAAGCTTGGGCAATAAGCAGGCTTGATTGTCTCCTATTCACCCTCTGCTAGTTTGCTCCCATTATTCCTTTGTCCTGCGTATCGGTCCATCTAACGCCTTATTTGTGCTCCAAGTCACTCCTCCTTTCTTCTTTTTACGTGCGCGTCTGTCTATCTCCCTCTCCATCTCTATTGCTCTCTCGTGTTTCTCTCGTCTCTTTGTTCCTTACTGTGCCATCTCTCACTCTCTCCACTTTAAACTCCCAGTCTATTTCTGTGTCCTTCTCTCTGTATTTGTGATTTCTCTCCCTCTCCCTTCTCTCACTCTATCCCCCTTTACTTCTTACTCCTCCCACCCTCGTCTACTGCCTCGCTCTCTCTCGCTATCCCGTTTGGACATTCTCACATCATTTTCTGTTTTTTTTCATTTGTCCCTCTGCCTCCATCTCATCTGTCTTTCCTCTCTTCTCTCTCACACTCCTTCTCTATCTCTCTCTCTCTGCCCCCCTCTCTCTCTCTCTCTCTCTCCTTCTCTCTCTCTCTCTCTCTCTCTCTCTCTCTCTCTCTCTCTCTGTCTCTGTCTCTTGGCTGGCCACAGCAGCAGCTGGAGCGGAAGGACAGCCAGGGCAGCTCCCAGCACAGCTCGTCCAGCCACCGCAGCGCCCACGGCATCGGCTCCCCGGCGCACGCCTCCCAGGCCCCGGTCGCCGAGACGGCCGCGCCCCCGCCACCGCCCCCCCATGCCCAGCCGCTGCCTGGCCTGCCCTCGCAGGAGCCGGCACCACCGCCCGCGGCCGACGGCACCATCCAGAAGAAGCCGGACCCCTTCAAGATCTGGGCCCAGTCCAGGAGCATGTATGAAAGTAGGCGTAAGTAATTATGTTTTGGTGGAGGGTGCATGCCGCTGGCCACTGGGGCTTCTTCTTCCTTCCCTTCTTTTCCGGGTTTGTACCCACCCTCACACTGGATAACATTTTAAAGATACTCTTGTCTGCCAAACACACTTAAGAAACAGCAAACGCAGCTTATTTACTCACTTCCATGCTAACTTACTTACATTTTCGAAGGATGCTAATGCTCGCCTACTCTGTTGATGGTGTAGCCCTTTGCTGTCAAAGCATCAGCCACTGCTTCTGTTTACTCACCTGTGGGGCAACGTAACTCCCACTCAGCTGGGGCATCAGGGCCCTGCCAGGGCCCACGTGTGATCTTGAGTGGCACTGCAGGGGTTAGGGGAGGGGTTAGGGCTTGTGTTTGAAGTGAAGGGCAGTGGCCGTGTGTACGCCACTGCGGTCCCTTTGAACTGGCCGAGCTCTGATGTAAAAATGTGAGCAGCGATCAGGTGGCGCTCACGGGAAGAAAAGGGGACACGTCCACCCACGGCTCGGCAGTTCATCATCTATTTTTGTTTCCGGCCCTTATTCTCCTCACCACGGAAAGTCAGTGCTCTTTGTGTGTGTGTGTGTGTGTGTGTGTGTGTGTGTGTATGTGTGTGTGTTTGTGCCTTGTCCTTGACCAGCTGCTATCCACATCGCCATTAGCACACGTACACGCACCAATGCTCCCTTTTAAAGCCCCATTTCGACAAAAAAAAAGTTGTGTGCAATTGGTGGCAAGTGGAAGACGGCCGACGACACCCGCAGCTCTTGTTTACATCTGGGGACGCAGAAAAGGAGGGGTGCGGGTCTCCCTAATTAACCGGAATCTCCCAGAGCTGTTATCAAGAGAGTGTTTCGCCAGAGTTTTCAGCGACTAATTTTCCTCCCTTGCCACCTCCCTCCCTCCCTCACTCGCTCACTCTCTCTCTCATGGCGCTGTTCTATAATTGAAGAACTAGAGAGAGGTAAAACTGGGGCCCGGTAATGCTACTTATGGTGCGAAGAGTCTGAATTTTTAACATGAAGGGAGCATGGAGAATAGTTTTTCAGTAAGAAGGGAGTAAGAGAAAGGGAAGGAGAGAGAGGGATGTTAGTCACCTGCACCTTTATACATTTGTTTTTTTTTTTTTTTGTTTGTTTGTTTTTTTTTGTTTGACAAATTTTTTGAGTGTGTGTTCAAGGCAAAGCCAAACAGCTGCCTTGAGACCATTTGTTGAGGCAGAATGGTGAGACGGATGAAAGAGCAAGAGAGGCACATGACCAGCCAAAGGCTGCGTGGGGCCTGAAAGATCTGTTTGAAAGGCTCTCCCAAGTCCCACAGGATCGACAGCGAGCATCTAAGTAGCAGTGCAAAGCTCCGTTAAGAGTCTCCTCCCGGAGTGAGTTTGAATTAAAGGCCAGGCCAAAGCCATAATGCACAATTAGGTGACTTTCTCTGCAATCATTCCAAGGGCTAAATGAAGACGGAATGATCTGGGAAAATTGCCCGGCCTTAGGTCTCCCACTGGCAGCCATTTTGTATCGCTCTGGAACCATTCGCACCGCTGTCGTAGTCTCTCTCTCTACCTCCTTTCATCCTTTTCGTTCTGAGTCGCCATCCCTCCCCCGGTCTCTCTCCCTCTCCCTCGCTCTCCATCTATGCTTGTGTTTTTCTCTCTTCCCCCTGTCTTTTCACGGTCGCCTGGCCGTCTTCGCTCGGGCGGCCTTGCGAACTGCACAGCGAGTACACTGCCCTCTTTGCCTGGGTGCTGGGCAGTCCCTGGAAAAAGAGTAAATGGCTTCTCACCACTCGCCTAATTGTTGATCCCCTGAACAGATTGCAGCCCAAGCTGCTCAGGCTCCCCAGCTAACGCCCCAGCCACCCACCCCCCTACACACACACACACACACACACACACACACACAGGCACACACACACATACACACACCCCTTGCCCGCTTTGCCATCTCCTCACGATGGAGGGCTTGTGCTGTGTCTGCCTCCCTCTCTCACCTCAAGTACCCCTCCCAACATACACACACACACACACACACACACACAAACACTCACACACTCCATCGCCAGCTCTTCCTTCTTCCTCCCCTTGGTGGCAGATTCCCCCCGTGGCTCCAGAGTTGCCTCCGCCAGAGACGGCTGCTGCCACCGCTGCTGCTGCCGCTCAGCCCTACTTAGCCCTCGTCCTTATTTTTCCTCTGCCAAGTGTAGCAGCGGAAGCGAGGGGCACAAGCCGGAGAGGCCACTAATACCACAGCAGACAGGCAGCCTCCTCATCTCTGCAGGCTAAGCTCAGCTTTGCTGCTTTTGGAGGAGGGCAGGCAGAGAGGGAGAGGGAGAGAGAGGGAGGGTCCCTCGTCACTCACCCTGAGTGATGTGACAAGAAATGGATCAAGTGTTGCTGCTCCTTCTCCCTTCCCCACCTCCTCGTTGTGGAGCTTGTTGATCGCCAAGTGCATAGGCCTGGCAAAACATAGCTCTGCATCTGAAGAGCCCCCGTGGCGATGTTACTGCGACTCCTGCTAATTAAACAAGTCGTGTGGAGAATCGCTAGACAATATAGGATCCTTTCTCGTCTTGTTTGACTTGACTAACGAGCAGTATGTAATCATCTGTATAATAAGGCACTGTGAATTGCTGCTCCCCTGAAGGCTACGCTTTTGCCAGTAAAAAATTGATTTTGTTATTATGACTCATTGAAGTGGCATTTCATATCCGAGTCTTTCAGATTTTCATTTTTTTTTTCCCCCACTCCGTCCTGGCAGCCTCCTGAGTGGTGAGTGGAAACACAGAGCAGGACTGATTGAATTCCTGATCGATGGAGCTGAGAGTCAAGGCCGCACTGAGGTCGGGTCTGATTGGAAACGAGGCAAAGGAACTGTCGCCACGGTCACGGCCATCCGGCTGTTAGCACCCAGCGTGTGTTTCTTTGTTAGCATCTCCCTGCAGCTGCCACTACCCAGGGTGCAACTTGGGGGACTTGGGTCTTTGGTACCGATACTCACAGAGCGCCGGACATCCTGCCTTCCAAAAGTAAAAGTCCTGCCACAAATTAGTTCCAACTATTCACAAAATCAGCTTTTCTGCCTGGTAGATTGGTCAAATAACCCAATCACCTGTATCACTGTAAGTGCGCAGGCAGAAGGACTTAGTTGGCAGGACTTTTGCTGTGTGTAGCTGGGATGTCTACTGTACCTCCTAATCTTACAAAGTTTGGACTAACCGTGGCCCTTCTGTCCTTTTCAGTGCCAGACTCCCAGGAGCAGGACATCTTCCTGTGGAGGAAGGACACAGGCTTCGGCTTCAGGATCCTGGGAGGAAATGAACCAGGGGAACCAGTAAGTGACCATATTCTCCCACCCCCCCTTCCCCAGTTACAATTCCTTCTTGCTTGCTCAGCTATGGCAGATTATTTTAATGCTGTTCTTGATTTAACATCTCTCACAGTGAACCATTTATTTCACTATTTGAAACACGAGTTGTGGTTCAGAGATTTGAACAATTTAAACTTCTTTCTCTCAGAAAGAGTGAACAGCAATTGCTGTAATTATCTCTGATGGTGTAAGTTCAGCTTCTTCAGAAAGCTTCTTCCTCGCCATCTATGATTGCCTTTGTCGTCCAAAAAGACAGTGGAGCAACTTATGATCACAGGTTTTTTTTTTCTTATTCTGGTCCAATCCATTTTCTTGGCTTTTACAGTACACCATATTATTGCCCTCATTTTTTGGCAGCAAACATTTGGCCAACGCAAACTGTTTGCGCGTGTGTGGTCACACACGCCTTGCGGTTGCTGCTTATCCTCTTTGATGTCCCATAGTTGAGTTTATCACAGAGAGAGAGAGGGAGGGAGAGGGAGAGTGAGAGAAATATCTTTCAGACCACCGGTATCTCTATTAAACAGTCCAACAGCAACTTTTTCTCCCTCTGCCTTTTCATGTGCTGGTCTGTGCACTGCAGCTTTTGATATAAAACAACACATAAGTACCCTAGAGGTTTGCTCATTAGGTGCTAGTTTCCTGGCAGCCGCATAAAGGTTTGAAGCAGACCGCTGAGACTTGCTTGGATGAGGTGTTCTCTCTGTTCTCCCCCCACCGTAACGCCACGGGGAGGCTCATGCCAGGCACTAAGCCAACGTGCTAAAACAACGACTCCTCTCCTCTCCTCTCCTCTCCTCTCCGTTCCCTCGCTTCATTTCAGATCTACATTGGCCACATTGTGAAGTACGGGGCAGCCGATGAGGATGGCCGGCTGCGCTCCGGGGACGAGCTTATCTGCGTGGACGGGACGGCCGTGGTGGGAAAGTCCCATCAGTTGGTCGTTCAGCTGATGCAACAGGCAGCCAAGCAGGGCCACGTCAACCTGACCGTGAGGCGCAAGACAGGCTTTGGAGGTAAGACAAAGCAGCCAATCAACAGCCTTGTGTGAGCACATTGGAGCACTTCCAAATGTTTGTTGCTGCTGTTAAACTTTAAAAAGAGAATTTAAATTTGCACACACCTCGTACAACTCTTGGTACCCCCAAAATCCTAGGTGTAGTGCCAAAGGTTATTGTGTAACTGAATTGGAGCACTTCTAAATGTTTTTTTTTTTTTTGATGCTGTTAACAATCCTAAAGTAACGTGCATCGCAGTGAAATCTCACTCAAGCACACCTTGTATGGTGAACTCTTCTGAGCTACTCCGGACAACCGGCGGTGCTGCAGACCTAGGTGCTGTTGCCACGGCAAAAACATGGGTCCACTGCTGACGGCATGAAAAAAGGGCATTGTGGGGACTAACCGGCCATTTCCAATCCATGTAAAAGCATGGCTTGTCTCTGCCATTTGCATGCTATTGGATAGTAGGTGTTACTCGGTGGTACTTGTGTTAAAGAACGTGCTTTTCTTTTGGTGGAGGGCTATTTTTTTCCCTCAGTCCCTTTGCTACATCTCCTAGGTCGGTAAGAGCTCAGAGCTCGTAATAGAATCCTGAATAATGCAGAACGTGATATAATTATTCTCCCCTTACCGGACAGATTTTATTTAAATGAGATATCATACTGTAGCACATGTTAATGGGTAACGCAGGAGTCGTCTTACTCCTAATTATTCTCTATACAGCTCTCAGTTAGCTTTGTAACAATCCAAGGCACAGAGAGAGAGAGAGAGAGAGAGAGAGAGAGAGAGAGAGAGAAAGAGAGAGAGTCTATGGGGCCTTTTGACTTTTGTTTATTTTCTCTCAACTCGAAAATTGCCCGTGCTGGGACGCATGCTGAAATGTTTTTTATTTTTATTTATTTTTTTTATAACGGGTCTGGGAGATAAGGGGCCCCAACCTTGAGGCAAATAAATATCCAGTCATAATCATAATTGAAGGAGTGTCGGACCTCTGCGCCTTTCCCCAGTGTTGATTAGGAGGACCATGGAGGACACGACAAGTTCTCAAACAGCCACCAAGCACATAACACAAGTCCATAAGCAGTTTTTATTTTATGTTCTTCTTTTCTTCTTCCCCTCCCTAAAAAACGAACATACTGTAGATGTGAAAAAGTAGGTCAAAGCTCTGCAGATAGCACAGCCGCTTTCCCCCATAGACCTGCATGTTATTATCACAGTGTCGTCTGGTGAGTCAACAGCTCCATGTCTAAGGCAGCTTATGAAAATGTTCTTCCAGAGAAGGCAAATTTGAGGGCTGAAACTAGAATCATGTTGCTGTTGGTGCGATCCAGAGTATGACAGAGAGATAATTACTTTTTTAACACACTGAAAGAAAACATGTTGGCGTTCAAAACTAGACTTGCACACACTTCTTTTTTTGTCCTTGCATTTATGTTAATTCTACCCGGATACTTAGTCAGCTCACTCATAAATTAGTACATAAACATTAGGTCATGTTTAAATTTATATCAGTAAGTACAGTATATTACACTATACACTATGCACCTGCCCGTTACCATCCATTATCCAGCCCATTTTCTTGTGTCTCAATCTGTGTCTCTGGGAAAGTCAGTTGAAAGCTTCAGTTAATCTCTATGACTGCTTGTCTCCTTTCTGTGTGTCTCCAAACTTAAACCATCAGGCAATAAAGGTAATGAGGTGATAATCCAAAAGGATTATCATAGGGTTTTAGAGCCAACACAGCTAATGATTGTTTTATAACATTGGTTTGCTCACAGGCCTAGTCCTTGCATTCAGACACAATTAAATTTTGATTCCTCCATTTTTCTGCAGACTAATGCAGGTTTCAAAACAAGAGCATTAAAACGATGGTTACGTATGTAACCGCGGTTCAGCACCGCCTGGCGGTCAGTAGAAACGAAATAGAACCATCTAAGCATCCACTTTTTGCTCAAGTGCTCGCTCGGTCTCCTCTCCGGAGAATCAGCAGAAGTCTAGTTAATTTTTTGAGATGTCTGTTTGCTTGGTGAGAAAATAGTTAGAGGCTCAGATTCAGATACTACCAGAATTATAAAGTTACAAAGAGATAAAGTTGCTGTTCATTTTTATTGATTTCTTTGTGAAATCTTCCAGACAGCTCTGATATCATGGCCTTTAGTCCTAGCAGTCTGAACACAATTCATTTCAACTTGTGAAAGGAATCTGGGCTGGAAATGAAGTACACCTATTTAACGCTCTGTTTCTCATCTGCTTCTACGTCTTCCTCAGTGGCCAAAGTCGACGGCGAGGTGCCCCCGTCGCCCGCCTCTTCCCACCACAGTAGCAACCACGCGCCCTCGCTAACCGAGGACAAGCGCACTCCACAGGGCTCCCAGAATTCCCTCAACACGGTCAGCTCCGGCTCGGGCAGCACCAGCGGCATTGGAAGCGGTGGCGGAGGTGGGCCCGTCCCGGCAGGGGTCAACACGACTGTGCAGCCGTACGACGTGGAGATCCGCCGTGGCGAAAACGAGGGCTTCGGCTTTGTCATCGTCTCGTCTGTGTCAAGGCCTGAAGCTGGCACCACCTTTGGTAAGATCATGAGGAACTCTTATGTGTAAACATTCAAACATACACATTCTCGTCACTTGCGATGAAACCCATAGTCCTCAAATCAATTATATGTAATCTACTCACAGTGATTGAAGTTAAGGAATTTATCACCTACTGTACAGTATTCCATCAGTATTATTGCCATGTCTACCTGGGTCATCATATGACTCATGTTATTGGTATACATAAAAACAAACACAGACAAAACAAGCAAAAATATACACACATACACAAACACAAAGAAACACAAAGCCACACACCAGCAAAAAAAAAAAAAAAAACATTTCTTCTGTCTCCCTGCATGTCTGGTGTCCTTCACTGGGTTTCTCTGCTCTCTGTGCGCTGTGCTGGATCTTTGGCTATCTGCAGTTAGGCTTACCTGCTGCCCTTAGTTTTGACTCCCACACACTAGCGGTGGGTGGAAGACAGTCCCTGCTGCTGCACAGCTTTCTGTGTCATGTTCAGGGGTTGTGCTACTGAGCACCGGCTTTCCCAACTTACATCACCAATTCCCGCTGAGGTCTGAGATCACACTGCTTATAAAACCGTCTTTATTTTTACCTGCAATGAAAAGCTTTTAAAGACTGAAAATCTTGGGGGATATTATTTTAGAATGGGCCAACAACAGTTATGCTCCACAGGTGAGTTTTTTTATCCTCGTATATCGTGTTTTCTTAGCACATTAGAAAAATCTTAGGCTGCTGATGGCATCAAAACAAGCCGCTAGCACGAACGTCAGAGCGGAGGGCTCTGCAGTCGTCGGCTTGGAAGCTGTGGCCGTTGCAAGCAGGCCTAGCTTTATGTAATGATACAGCTCAGATGCTCTGGTTCTCTGATGATGCTCACCATAGGCAGAAATAACTGGAGGGCACAACACTGAAGCTGTCAGTCACAATTGTGTGTGTGTGTGTGTGTGTGTGTGTGTGTGTGTTTTGTTGAGTGTTCACACTGACTTCTTGTCTTTGAGGTGCAGCTAGGTAGAGCCACTTGTTAAAACTGTAAAAGATTCCTCTGCCAAAAAGGATCTAATATCTCAAAGAGAGTGCGGAGGAAGGTAGTTCTTAGAGCCTGTCAAACATAGCAATTTTACTTTCAAAAGCTGTCATTCAGTTCCACCGAATGCTGTAGCATGGTTCTCCCATCCACAAACAGAAACACACCTACACACACTCACATGCTTGCCTAATCTCAAGGCTTACAGCATACAGTTTGTGTGTTGGATGTTTTGGACCAGTGTTTGTGCGCGCGTGCGTGCGTGTGTGTGTGTGTGTGTGTCTGTGTGTTTTGCACAAGTGCCCCATCCCTGTCCTGTCAATCAGTGTTTTCTATTAAAACGGGCAGGTGTGCAGTTGGGCTTTGGCTTGTTGGCTTGGGTGAATTAACCCCTAAATATTCTTTCTTTTTCTCTTTTTTCCTCATCCCTTCCATCACTTTACTCATCCTCCTTCCCCCTGGCTCCCACCTCTTTCTTCTCCATCAAAAATGTATTATCCAAACTCATTACTCATTATCCAAACATAAACTCTTCATACACACCCACACACACACACACGCACATCAAAATGCTGGTGTTCAACAAAGCTGGAAACGCGTGTGTGGCCATGCCCCACAAAATAGGTCGCATCATCGAGGGCAGCCCAGCCGACCGCTGCGGCAAGCTGAAGGTGGGCGACCGTATCCTGGCCGTCAACGGCTGCTCCATCACCAACAAGTCCCACTCGGACATCGTCAACCTGATCAAAGAGGCCGGCAACACCGTCACGCTCCGGATCATCCCAGGTGACGGTAAGTTGGAATTCTCTGGAGGAAAATGTACCCTTTTTTTCCAATGCACAAGCCATGCATTTAGGAAACTCATTTCCATGCATTAGTCTTACCTCCATGTAAAAGATGTGTGTAAGTTAGGAAAATCTGCCAACTCAGCAAAGGATTATTATTCACTTTAAAATTCAGGAAAAAGGCTGCGACTGTGCGTGCGTTCGTGGTGCGTACGTGTGTGTGTGTGTGTGTGTGTGTGTGTGTGAGAGAGAGAGAGAGAGCGTGAGAGAGTGTGTGTGAGAGAGAGAGAGAGAGCGCGAGAGCGAGATGGATGCCCAGTCACTCTCTATATTTGGAGATCAGGAAATGTTGGTTTGGAGACTGTCCATGAATCCAGCGTTTAAGTTGCATAACGAAAAGAAACATTATCTATGTTTGGGTTATGGAATCTGTGGAGGGACCGAGAGAAGGAGCTGTCTGAGGAGAACAATGGCTTGGCGTTTGACTCTGAGGGAGAAGAGAGACACATCAGAGATGACAGAGGGATGGGAGATGGGAGAGAGATGGAGAGTTTGGGAGGAGAGGATGGGGTGAGGGGGGTGGACCATGTGTTTGAGCAGCTGGTCTGTCTGCTTTTAAAGCTGAGGAGAATAATTCATCTGTTATACCACACACACTCCTGTCTGCACTTCAGCTCAACACACACATACACCCACACACACACACACATTCAACTAATTCACAAGTGCATATGCATTCACACCCAAGCTCAAACAAGCATACCCTTTGATTTAAAGATAAACACACGCAGTTAAACCTACAGAGTCATACTCAACATTGTCAACAAAGTAAGCTGCTAATTCATGCCAACAACACACACACACACAACACAACACAACACACATGCACTCCAACCTACTCACTCACTAACTCAACATTTTAGCCCTTCACACACAGTTTGGACAGAAAAATATCGGCTTTTTTCTCCAGTTTAATTAAAGCGGGAGCAATGCTGGGAAAAGCTGGACTAGGCAACTGTCTAAGACATTGGAAAGGCTCCATTTATTCTAGTTCTCTGTTTCATGTTTGATGAAAGTGGGACTCCAGTGTGCTGCAATAGCCAGAGATTGCTGCAGAAAATAGCCGCAGGGAAGGAGAGAAAGAGACGAACAGAAAAAAAGAGAAAAAGAATGAAGAGGAAACTGAAATCAGTATTGTGTGTGTGTGTGTGTGTGTGTTTGTGTGTGCGCATGTAAAATTAAGTTTTTTCCAAGGCCAGGTCTCGTTCACAATGGCAAGGTTTTTCACCACCTTCTACACACGTGTGCACAGTCTTTCTCTCAGACTCCTTCTCTTTCACCCTACTGTATCTTTCTCACTCCCCTCTCTAACACAAGCGCACACACACACACACACACACACACACACACACACACACACACACACACACACACACTTTCCAGCTCTTTTGCGAGGTTTAATGAGAGACTAGCTAGTGAGAGACGCACATCTCTGCTCAGTATTAATGTATGAGGCATGCTTGCAGTGCTCGATCCATGAGCACGGCAGGCAAGGGATTTCATCAGCCGGCGCAGACGCCTCGTAGTCTTGCTGGATTGAGTGTGGGGATTGAGATTGGAGATGGTGGCGGGTAGTCTCGGTGAGATTGCAGATGCCTCACAAGGTCACTTTCTCCCACTCGCCATCATGGTTTCTAAGAATGCCATTACATTTATGTGTGTGAGGGTTTTTTTTCCTCTTCTTCTTTTTTCAGTTGATTTTGTGCATATCAGATCACCTTCACCTTTTGTTAAGGTTGACGTTGACAGTTTTTCCATCAGAAAAAAATATACATGCTGTGGTTGCTAGAATAATATAGGCAAGATTGCGCTTTAGATTTTTTTTCTCTGCTTGTTGGAGACATTGAGATTCACGCAATGGTGAAATGGTGAACCCCCCCCCCCCCCACCACCACTCCCTGACACTGATTGCTCAGCAAGCCAGAAGGAAATCTCAGCCACAGAGAGCCCCAGGATGCCATCCTTTCGGTGGGGATGTGGGAGTTTCGAGCAGGGATGGAGTTGTAGCAAGCCAATGGAATAAACACTGGCTGATAAAGCCCTCCATCCAAGCCTCGGAGCTGGCCAAACTGGGCATCGGGATACGGGGTGATGCCAGATAGAGAGGCGACAGTGGGGCCCGCCCGAATTTGAGTCGCTCGTAAACAGAGAGGGAAAGGTGCACGACTGCAATTACTCGTTATTGCCAGGAGTGATTCATCTACTCTAATGGGCATAATGGAGGCTGGAATTAAGTGCGCACCAGATGCAGCCATGTTTCATAGACCCAGCCTGACTGGAGCCTGAAAGAGAGCAGACTAAGAGATTAGCGATTCAGAAGAGCTTGGACGCTGATCAGAGATGCACCAATTAAGCGGCTAATAAAACCGTATTGGTCAATAAAATATTGTGAAATATTGTTGCAGACTCTCGTATCGGTCTGCCCTCACAGAGATGCATCACCAGCGGTGCTTTAAGTCAAAATGGGCTCTTTACCATATTTCACTGGCTTAATTTAATTTTGAGGAAGCCACAGATACATTTAGTTAGATGAATGTGGAAATGGGCAAGTAAGTAAAATGTTTCATGTTGTGGGGGAAAAATGGTCGTGTGTGTGTGTGTGTGTGTGTGTGTGTGTGTGTGTGTGTGTGTGTGTGTGTGTGTGTGTGTGTGTGTGTGTGTG
>JAVQKI010037241.1:0-12885 GCA_036025975.1 Nematalosa erebi
TCTGTAAAGAGAATGTTTCACTATAATTTAGTCAAACCCATCTAATGAACACATACTGAGAGAGAGTGGCAAAACTGAATATATTCTATATTCTATACTTTTCATAAGTATGCCAACTAGGGCATGGTGACGCTGTTACTGTCCACTATCCTTGTTTGCATGATGTGACAACATGACGCCATAGGCTTTACCATTGTACTTACTACTGGTGTGGGTCTCATTGTCGTCATTGCTGATTAAGTGTACTTAATTCTGATCTGATGTTCCTTTCTGAAAGTTCCAGGGTCGTGCTGACCCAGTAGCTGGGTTGGACACGGATCGTATGACTATATGACATGATCAATCCTTATCTTTAATCACTTTGATCACTGATTCTGTATGCCACTCTGTGTCTTGCCTCTCTCCTGCTGTGCACGGCGGAATAAATCTACTCTTCGATTTGACGTCTAAGTGTGGTCTGGTCTCCTGTGCTACTGATGTAATCTAAAAATTACTATCAATACCTATTTGCTTGCAAATGTGTATATATTTGTTGACATAACTACGTGTATGCATGCATGCACATGTGTGTATGGTTTGGTAATCACCTGCTGGCCCTGTAGTCTCTGCTGCAGCTGCAATCTCATGGGTTTGGTGGCACTCATCATGCGTGGTCTCATCATGTTGGCACGGGGGTGCCCCATGCCCCCCATGGGCCCCATGCCCGCCATGCCGCCCCCCATGCCAGGGAAGCTGCCCTGCTGGCCCATCTGATTCATCATGGGGCCATACCCACCCGGCGGAGGCTGGCCTTGCATGGGGGCGCCACCATAGCCTGCGGGCATGCCACCCATAGAAGGGGGGCCTGGGTAGCCCTGGCCATACATGGGCTTCTGGTCCATCACCATAGAGGGATCCTGGCCAGGGAAGGGCTCAGCTGGAGGCTCTCCTCCCTGACTCTGTATGTATGTGTGTGTGAGTGAGCGATCGAGTGAGCAAGTGAGAGAAAGAAAGAAAGTGTGTGGGAGACAGAGAGAAACAGGAAATGAAGAGTAGCTCTTCTGACAATTCACTGTGAAGATGTTCTGTTGTGTAACATCAGAACATGGCTCTGGCAACATTCATAACATAAGAGACAATTAGTTAAAATCCTCGTTTCCTTCTGAAAATGAGTCCCAGCTTTGTTATGTGTCCTCTGTGATTAGCTGAGCACGTAGGCTCTTTGGATCTCCGGGTCTGTTTTTCCTCATCTCTTCAAGTGTTTATGAGTCCTGTCATTTAGTTCTCCAAAGAGGATCTAATTGGTAGGGCTGTTTAATGTTACACTGGCACTCTGTCTGAGACGGAGTCTGAGTCTGAGAAAGTGTGTTTGGCTGTGTCTGTCGGTCTGTCTCTTCCACGCATATTTAGTTTTCAATGCATATTGTATGCTTGCTTGCTTGTCTGCTTCTATCTGTTTGTCTGCTTATGCAGAGTATAAAAGCATCTTTGCTTATTAAATCCCATAATATGGATATTATGATTATGGTTATGGGATTTGTCCAATGTATGTATGTATGTTTAAATACTGTATGTGTATATGTACTATTTCTATTTGCTGGACTTTGCAATGGCATTTTCACTTAAAGATTTTTGAATTGTGTGTGTGTGTGTGTGTGTGTGTGTGTGTGTGTGTGTGTGTCTAACCTGGCTGATGAGGTCAGGGATGCCCAGGGCGCGGTCTATCTCCTCCAGGGCAATGACGTCGGTGTTGAGCAGCGAGTCCAGCTGGTCCAGCAGAGCCCGCTCATCACTCTGACCCTCGCTGGTGGACGGAGGGACCAGTAACTCATCTAGACTGCTCCCAAACTGACGCCTAAATCACACACACACACACACACACACACACACCAGGGGACATTAGCCATCAGCTCAAGTGATTATGAGGGCGCACACACCTACAGTATGTATAACATAACAAAGTGATTTAGTGATACACAAATATACACACAGACCACACACCCCAAACACACACACAGACACAGACACAGACACAGACGCAGACAGACATGCAGACACGCAGACACACAGACACACAGTGGAGAGCGTAACAACACAGGCTCACACACACAGTCACTCACGCACTCAGACACTCAGATAGACACACACACACACACACACACACACATTCACACAACACACACACACGCAGACACACATACATACATACACACACACACACACACACACACACACACACACACACAGTTACCCAAATAGCCATGGCACATTCACGCCACAATGTGAGAAAACACAGATGGCCACCATACTGCCAGCTAAATCTACATGTAGAGTGGGGAGCAGAAGCTAGCAGCAGGGGGTGTGATTGAAGGATTACACACTCAATCAACACACACACACACACACAAACATAAACTCACAGGCACACACACTCAGACACAGACACACACAAAGGCTGCTTATTCTTCATCTTCTTCCCCCCGAGGGATTCTTGCTTAATAAGGTGACCCAGTTCAGCACAGTGTTTGGGCAATTACCTGTTGTTGTCCATGCCCATCATATTGTCTGACCAGGAGGGTGATTGGCTGGGTGGACACTGCTGGTTGAACTGATTCATGCCCATATTCATTTCATTGGAACCTGTCAACAGACAAAGAGCCCAGAAATTGATGTGGCTGCTCTGACTATGAGCTACATGTATTTCAACAAAAACAGGATAAAAAACGAATTGCTTCTTAAACAGCACAGTTCTACTATGTATGAATAAATCTCTTGCTACACACACACACAACCACTCTCCTTCATAATCATAACACCCATTTCTATCTCCAATTCATCACCGTTAGAAACCAATTAGCATAAAACACTTTGGGTACAGTTAATCTTTAAGATTTCTGGGAATCACTATCATAATCTCTCATCATCATACGATCAATACAGAAGGCTTTAGGCACTCCCACTGCTCTACTCCATTCCCAAACCGACTAGATCACATGACTGCATTAACACACATGCTGCTTATAATTAAACAAATCTTTACTACTTCGATATCAAAATCCCTTCATTTCTATGTGGAAAGGAATCTGTCAAGATGCGTGTGTATGGCAGGGATCGGCAACCCCTGGATTCTCACTGGCAAGCCAGCAGTGGTGAGCAGCCCTTGTTATTATACAAAAGAAAAAGTTTTGCCGTCTCATTTGCTGTTGAACAGCGACTGGTTGTTGTAGGGTGTCATGCTCCTCTGTAGCATGACAATTGTAATGCACCCTACAAGCTTTAAACATTTTTCAACAAGATGAGTCCCAGCTCAGCAGCTGCGCCTAAGATCCTTTATCAGTTTACGCAGTTACTGACATCAAAAAAGCCCCTGCAGTTTGGGCATATCCCTCTTGGATATTTTGTTTAGAAGAGCTGTGTGAATGTTGTACTTTGAAAGTTTTATTGTATTTGTCTCAAGATTCAGTGTAGTGTGAGACAGAGCATGGAATGTCAAGTCAAGCAACCGGTTCACAGAACAAAAATGAACCAAATGATTGACATTTTGCTAGGAACTTTATTGAAATGTCGGCTACATGAACAGAGCCAGCACCGCCAGTTAAAAAACATAGTTTTTGTCCTTTGAGTAAGTTTTCTGCTTGCAATAATTTGTAATGACAGAGGGACCATAGTAGGCCTACTAAAGCTACTCAATTCCTAACTGTTAGATATGAGAGAAGCATGAACAATGCTAAAGTGCAGTGAGACTAAAGCTTAAGCGCAGTGAGGATGCTGTTAGTGCAGGGCCTTGACTACAACAAAAACTCATATTTGCACAAATCAGTGATTGCGCTTATCGTTATGCAAGTCAGCCTGTCGCACACATTTTCATGTATGAAATTTTGAATGATTCATGGAATGATTCATTTATTTTTTATTTTCAGTAATTTACATCGACATGTTCTTAAAGTGCTGCTTTGCATCCAGCCAGAATGGATTAAACATATTTTCATGTTGGAAAAATGGCAACATAAATGTGCAAATAGTAAAAAACAATTGCTACGCAAAGGAACAAGACCATTTTTTTATTGCTACTACAAAGGTTGCCAACCCCTGGTGTACAGAAAAGATGCGTGTACATTAGTCTATATTTACACATCATAGTCTTAGTCTGTGTCTTTGTCTTTATTTCTCTCTCTCTCTCCCTCTCTCTTTCTCTCACACACGCACATGCACACACGCACGCGCGCACACAAACATACATACCCATATCCATAAGCTGTTGCTGTAGCATTGATCTGGTGCCTGGTACGCTGTTGGAGCGGCTGACCATGGGACCTCCCATCATGCCCTTGGAGTTGTAGTCCATGCCTGGAGGGCGCACCATGGAGGGGGGGCCGCCGGCCGAGCCCACAGGACTAGCGCTCGAATGGGGCATCCAGTCCCCTGACCCCCCCATTGGGGAATTCTGTGGAACTGACATGGCGCGGTTCATCATTCCTGGGGGGACACAAAACAGATGTGCCCACAGGTCAGGCAGAACACACCAGGATCAAAGATTTTAGATGCTCTAGAATCTTTGAAAGGACACAAAGGAAGGGAAGATAAAGGGAGTTAAAGGTGAGAAAAACACCATATGGACAAACTGAGTCCAAGAACACAGAATGAGTGAGTAAAGGGAGTGTGAAAGATAATGAAATAACTAAATCAGTTTACTTGTTCCAACGCCTCTCGGACACACACCCATGTTCCCAGGGAAGTTGTCCCCAGGTGTTCCCATCATGCGCTGCCCATCCAGACTCTCCTGCTTGATGGGCATGGGGCAGGGGGCACTGCGGCGGCCCGCCACACCCCCTGCACCCCCCATCTTGCCATCTACAGACATGGCTCTCTGGAATGGTGCTCTACCACCAGGCCCCAGTGATGGACTTCTAACACCTGACGCATGAAACAGGACAGATAGCAACATGAATTCATAATTTTAAGAAGTAAGCAAAATGTACTCAAGGACTCAAGAAATACAGAAGTAAAAGTAAAAGACATGTACACCAAAAAAAAAACATAAATCACACATAAATAAATACATAATCAGTGATCAGTGCATACTAGAGAAGGCAGGTTACCTTGGCTGCCATCATCAGGAAAACCTTGTGGCTTGTTTCCTCCATCACCAGCCACTCCTCCCATGCCCTGGTCTGGGTGAAACTCTCCCGAGTTCTTCAATCCCAGGAAAGAGTCCAGCTGAAACACACACACACACAAACACAATTAATACAAACACATAGACAAAATTAATGAATACATATATATATATTTTACATATATCATACCTGCCAACATTTGAGTAGCAGAATCCGGGAGATTTTTGTGGCGGCGGTGGGTATTGTGTTTTCAGGGGACAGAAGCGGGCAAATGTTGTTTTATGATGATAAATGGTGGTAATGTAGTGTTAGTGTATTATGAGAGTTATTTATATATCACTGATTAAGTGATTTAGTGTACTCTAAGACTGTATTTATCCACAAATATAATTTTATTTTTCAGTCATGCATTACAATGGATGGCACATGTTATTAAACTCACATTAACTTAATTTATTCTTGTTCATACAACTGGACTTGAGGATTTCATCTTTGATTTAATTGATTTCACCTTTCATTTCAGAACCAGAAGTTATATCTCTGAACTGTGGGCTTTTTATGCCAATTATGTTAATGGCTGACTGCGTGTGTTTGTGTATGTGTGTGTGTGTGTGTGTGTGAGAAACTGTCTGTGGGAAAAGTTTCAACTTTGCAGGTCTGCACCTGCGCAGAGATCAGCGGAAGAAATGACAAAACGGGAGGGGGGCGGGAGATGGGTCTGAAATACGCGAGAGTCCCAGGAAAAACGAGAGTGTTGGCTGCAATGATATACGTATGTCATATTCATCATACATACACACACACACACATACACACACACACACTCATCCGTTTGTGAGTCGTCTTACAATTTAACAACCTGCAGCAGATTCTACATTAGAGCTGAAGCAATTTCGTATGTCCACTCCACCACTGTAAAATGTCATTCATAACCAATCATGTCTAAGAAAAAAATCCTGAATTTCCATAGTCTACATCAGTCTGAGAATCAATGTTCTCAGATTGCAGCCCTCTCCAGGACTGTGATTAGAGAGGTGGTAATTCTGCCTGGCTTGCAGGGGCAGCTGGAGTGCAGTCAGGCCCTCCCAGCACCACTCAAATGAGTCTGCAGCTGCTTTAATCAGCGCTCACCTGGTGGGAGCTCAAGCCAGGTTGGAACAAAGTAATTTCACACCGCAGCGCAAAAAGCCTACCTGAGAGAGAAACCTGGAGCCAGGTTCATTTCTTAAATAGAAATCATCAGCATCATTGGCATCAGGTGGCTACCGTGATGACGAGTAACCATAGAAACCTGAGCCGGTGAAATGTTGGCAAATTACACCATCATTGCACCCAGAGGCCAAAACTGTGTAAGATGATATGCCGCAACTCATGCATGTGCCAGCTCAGGATGCTGCCTCAGGGCAAACCCACTACAGTAGTCATTTCCACTAATATTTCCATTACATTACATAAATCATGAGAAGTAAACAATAAACCTACACCTGACACCCATTAAGCCTCACCTGTTAATGAATCAGATGTTATTGACACAGGTGTGCTGTGACCATTGGTGTAAGGTGATAATAAGGTGATAATATGGGATGACACAACATGACGATACAATGTTTAGGGCAGTGTTACGGAGTAACGACACAACTGGCTCCATGTGTTCTGATTTAATGACTATGAAAATTTACATGCTGATGGTCAAAGTTCTCCACAAAACCAACTGAGGTCCAATATCAGTGGGAATGTGCAAGAACCGTAGTCCATAGGAACATTACCCAGCAATGTTGCTAAAAAGTCGGATTGTTCTACCCTGGTGGACCAGACGCCCCATGAGAGATTCCCTGATGTAGTACTGTAGCGAAATACAATATTGAGCGGATGTACTACAGCGGCGCTAGCCTGGCTAGCATTGTGCATCATCAGCTTATATGTGTGTTCTGTATCCTCACCTCATCAGATGGCTCTGACTTGATCTTGCCTTCCATGCTCTCTGTTTTGAGACCAGAGCCCAGGGCCCCAGTGCCAGTCCCGGGGGGCCCTTTCCCATCGAGCTCCAGCTCCTCGGGCTTTGGCTTGATGTCAGCGGCCTCTTTGGCGTCGTCTTTGTTGAGGAGGTAGTGGAGCAGCGCGTGGGTCTTCTCTTTCTTGGGGCTGTGCTGCTCCTGTTTGGGCTCGGTGGCAGCTCCCGGTCCTCCACCCCCACCCGGTGGCCCCGACGACGACCCAGCCATGCCGGACACGGCCACCCCACCCAGATCTCCTCCTCCTGCTGCCGCCGCTGCTGCTGCCGCTGCCGCCATTGCGGCCTCGTGTGATGTGGGGATCTTGCCGGTGGCCTCTGCTGTGATCTTGGCCACCTCGTCGGGCGTGTTGCCATTCTGCAGCAGCTTGTGTAGGATTTTGTGCTTCTCCTGCAGTGAGGCCGTGTAGTGGGAGGAGTTTAAGGCCAACGAGCCTGGACCTCCACCTCCTCCAGGAGCACCGCCTCCTGCCATTGATGAAGAGACACCTGTGGAAGTAGGACTAGTCACACAGCCGCCCGCCTCCTTGCCCTCCATGCCAGCTGGGTTGTTGTTGGCGCCAGGCCCCGACGGGGGTCCTGAAGGCCCCGACGACCCGCTTCCCACTCCAAGACCGATCTCCTCTGTGGGTGAGGTCAGCAGCTGCAGCAGCTTCTTATGGCCTTTACTGTCGGGCACCCTCCTGGGCGGCTCTGCAGACGAGGCTCCCGAGTCTCCACTTCCTTCCGGGCCCGACTCCTTGTTATTCCCCCCGGGGGCTTGGCTATCTGGCCGGTCGGACCCACCACTCTCGGTAGGATGGGGATGCCCATGGTGGTGGTGCTGCAGGGGGTGGTGGTGGTCCCCCGGTCCCGACCCGAAGGCCGCCCCTGGGCTCTTGGAGTCACCGTGGCCTGGTCCCGCCGGAGGCTTGCAGGCCTGGCTGGACTGGGCTGCTGCTGCTGCAGCGGCCGCGGCGGCTGCAGAGGAAGAGGAGGAGGAGGAGGAGGAGTGAATGCTAGGGGAGCTGTCAGGCTTGTGGGCAGGCGAGGCTGCGGTCAGGGCTGAGGGGAGCGAGGGCAGAGAGGCCCCCACACCCTCGCTGATGGCCTGCAAGGCGTTCAGTGAGCTGCTGGAGAAAGAGGTGGTGCCTCCACCCCCACCCACACTGCCTGGACCCATAGGGGAGTGCATACCTGAGTGAGGAGACAACAGAGGCAGACTTTAGCATACTGGAGTGTGTTTCCCAAAACCATCGCAAACAATGGGCAATTACACTGCAATTAACAAATATGATCTTGGGCAACGCATGTCAGAAACCATGTCAGACTGGACAATACTACTCAGCGTTACATTTTAGACAGTTATAACAGGCTACCAGTGCTACACACATACATAGTATAGCCAGATGGAGGGAGGTGGGAGGATGTATTGAAATTTTGGCCCGTGGCCTATAATGTGCACACTGTGTCTGTGTTCTGGCTAGTTAAGATATATACAAAAATCACACATTTACATAATTTTTTGGCTGTAACCAGTTGTAGTGCACCAATTCAGCTATGTGACTAATGTATGACATGTCTCTCTGGAAACAAATCTGTCAGCAAATGGAAGCTGAAAATCATTTAGGCACAAGACACCAGAGTCGTTTCATCTCTCTCTCCCTCTCTCTTTCGCTCTCCCTCCCTTCCCTTCTCGCAGTCATGCCAAACTGGGTCCTCCCAACCCGTCTCACTCACCTCCTGGAGAGAACTGGCTGGGGCCCATCTTGGGGCTGCCTTTGTTGCGGGGTGACATGAGAAGGTTCTGCTGGGGTCCGTTCATGCCGGGGCTGCCGGCGGGGCTGTTCATGCCGGCCAGGCCGTAGCCTCCACTGGCCTGGAACGGAGGCTGCTGCTGGGCCTGTTGCTGGGCTTGAGACATGCCATGGCCAGGGTGAGCCATCTGATTCATCTGGTTCATCTGGTTCATGGGATTCATCTGATTCATCTGGTTCATCTGATTCATTTGATTCATTTGATTCATTTGATTCATTTGATTCATCTGACTCATCTGATTCATTTGGTTCATCTGATTCATCTGATTCATTTGGTTCATTTGATTCATCTGCATCATCCTGTTGCCCATGTTGCCCATGCCTCCTCCTGGGCCGGCGTTGCCCCCGTATCCACCGCCCATCTGCCCCATTTGCCCCATGTGACCCATGTGACCCTGCTCGTTCATTCCATAACCTCGGTTCATGCCCATGCCACCCATTCCCATACCCCCGCCGGGTCCCATGTTCATCTGAGCATTCGGGTTGGCATTGCCCATGCCCTGCTGTCTCATGCCACCCTGCATCATACCACCAGGCTGGCCTGGGCGACAGCCACCCTGTTCCCTAAAGAGAGAGAGTAAGAACAGCGAGGGGTTAGATTGGGCTTGTGCATTAGGCTGTTGGAGGCATAACCCCCTTAGGAAAGCACAGGGACAAAATTCATCCACATCAAAAAAAAATACCATTACTTTTGGATTTTGGATCACAATAACAGTAGGTAAACATCCAATTAAGAGCATATTTATTAGATTAATCCATTCTCATTGGTTTTTATTATATATTTTGAACAAATCTACTGGGTCTGGCAAGTGTTGGTTCATCAATCATCAGACCTTTGACAGGTAAACGTTCTGGAGTAATACAACAATAAATTTCTGTGCTCCCATGTACCTCTGGAGGAGGTGTGTGGAGATGAAGCCTTGGGGCTCGTTGGTGATGGGGTGGCGGAACATTTTGCTTTTGGTCTGAGCCGTAACTGGCGTGCCATCCGACAGGGAGAATCGGTACAGCGGGGTCTCAGCATGGCCCTGGAGGTAGGCTGTAAATAAGGAGATGGAGAGGGAGTGAGCTTAAGAGAGTACATGTTTTGCTTTATTAAAACACAAGCTACTGTTGCTGTATTCGTGCACTTGCATCTGTAAAGTCTGGCTCGAAACCACAAGACGCAACCTTGTGACTTAATGTCCCTGTAACCTAGTTCTTAACTAACTTCTATACTGTTAACAGCTGACATAGAATCCTAGGGAAATGACTAGCTGAACCTTGGCCTCTCTCACCTGCACCACACGTGACACCTACCCTCATGATAGTGGCGCTTGTGAGACCAGGGCTGGCCGTCACTGTGCTGAAGGAACATCTGAATGCATCGCCGCAGCAGGTCCTCCCAGCCTGGGCGCATTGTGGCCCGAAGAGAGCTCTGGTCAATCTGGATCAGCTTGCCTGGTTTGGGAAAGTAGAGAAAACCAGAGAATGAAGAAGTATGTTTAATGACAGGCAGATGCTAGTTTTGATACATTGTTTTTTTCTTGTCATGTTTTCTTTCTTTTTTTCACAAAGAAATGCTGTCATGTCAAAAAAATGCTGTTACAAAATGCTCTTGTGTGGTCCTGTATGCTTGCTGGACCACACAAGAATACTGCCGAGGTGTAAACTATGCTGGCCAGTGATTGACAAAGGGCTGGAGTGTTATCCAACATGCTGTGCTGTGATTAGGTGATGCTCCTGTGCTGTGCTGTGCTTTGATTGGGCGATGCTGCTGTAGTGTGCTGGGGTCATGTCTCTCACCTGACAGCTCGTGCTTGGTGTTGAAGCTCTCGATCCTCTCCATGGCCGTCACGCGCCGGGCCACGCAGATCATACAGGACTGCAGATCTGAAATGCAGACACATTTTCAGCACACACAGAGCCTAAAACACATGGCCTGGTCAGGAAAAACAAACAACAGCAACAACAAAAAAAAACCTGTGATAAAGTAAAGGTGTTATTAAAAAGGTGCTGCTACTGTGAATGTGTTTGGTGCCCCTAAGAAAAGACAAACACATAAGGCTGCAGGAAATGAAACAGACTGCCACAGCTGGGTATTGAGAGCTACAGTATGGAAGGTGCTGAAGGATGATTAAGATGCAGACAGACCAGAGCATGGACATCAGGTCAGAGGAGAGGAGCTACCTGACATCAACATTTGAACTGGGTCTGTGAACTGGAGGTGACACAGTGCAAAGTGTGGAAATGGCTCTGTCTGTGTGTGTGTATGGTGGGTGTGTGTGGGGTGTGTGTGGAGTGTGTGTGGTGTGTGTTTCTTCTGATTTCTCCCTTAATTGCAGCCTTATGTAATGAAAGGACGAAACATCACCAATATAGTATAATAATACTGGAGTGTTATATATGTGTGTGTACCTTCTCCCTCCTCCATCATGGCCTTGGGTTGTGTGAGGGCGAAACACTGCATGATCTCATAACGCGGCGCTCCGCCCGGCGTCTCTTCCGAGGGCCCGTGGCCATGTGCGTGGCCAAACTTGACCAGCATGCGACAGTTAAAGGTGTGGCTCTTCTGACGCGGCGCCTCCTCCCCCCATGTCACGCCATTCACTGCAACACAAAACACACACTTTAAGTAAAAGCGCATGCCAGAAAACATTGACGTAATAGTAATAATGACCATAACCCAGAGATGACGTGAAGAAATTGACATTGGTTCAGTTTCTACACAAATAAAATATATTTTAATTAAATAAATTAAATCTTCATAAAAGGTCCAAAGTGAGGTGGAAAAGGCTTGAGACAACACCCTTCATTTCAACGTAAACAGTTCAGTTCAGTGGAGGTGGAAAACATCCCAAACACACAGAGCTCATACATACAGGATTTAAATACACAAGCATACTGGCACACTGGGCCATTTACATAATCACATAAACACACACACACACACACACACACACACACACACACAAACAAGTTCCTACACAAACACAGACACAAGTTAAATATTCAAAAAGCAACTGCGTACACATGTACACACCAGCACTTCCATAAACACATACCACCCCCGCCGCCCACACACACACACGTGCGTGTACAGAATCTGTCCTTGTCTGGGAGTTTCATGGCTCATCTTTGGGCTGTAACTGAGAGGTCTATAAAGAGAAGCTGAACCAGCCATTACAGCTGCCTTCCCCTCAACCCTCACCCCTCACCCCCTCTCCTGCTCCCCTCCACCGCTGCTGCTCCTGCTAGCCCCAAAGACAAACAGAGAGAAAAAGCAGCGTCTCGTCCGCTTCTGATGGCCCAGTTAATGAAGCATAGGATTAATGCAGCCGACGAGTCGATTTCCGATTCCCCAGCATGCAGAGCGGGAGGAAGGGCAGGGGCCGCCGCAATGGTCCTATCCATTCTCATTAGGAACACTCCTTCTCAACTTACACTACACACACACACACACACAAACACTAACACTAACACACACTCACACCACACATAGAAAAGTCATCTTCAGCTAGTGTGTGTTCTACACGCAGACATTATCAACATTTACCTAAGGCAAATCGCAGGCCTGTTTATTGATATTGATTTGAGTGATACTGATGCATCACTTAAAACAGGCCTGCAGGGGCCATGCGCCTCAGGCTCCTCTCCTCACTAGCTACCTCTATCCGCACGGAGATCCATAACCGCTCAGAACGGACGGCCTATTAGTCAGCATCAGCTCCGGGTGAAATCCTCCAAAAACACACCAAACATACTCACACACACACACACACGCATCGCAATACTGAGTAACACAGAACATACTGTGAGCATGCTTATCCTATTATCCTGGACGTGTTGGGAGGCTGAGGGGAATGTGTGTAAGACAGAAAGAAGGAAGGAAAAAGAGGATGGGAGATTAAGAGGTTCTGTAGGAGAGAGAGAGAGAGAGAGAGAGAGAGAGAGAGAGAGAGAGAGAGAGAGAGAGAGAGAGAGATTATATCTCTAGAGAGCG
>JAVQKI010037270.1:0-13583 GCA_036025975.1 Nematalosa erebi
ATGGTTCAGCTACACAGTGCTTTTTTTTCTTTAACTGAAACAGTGTTAGAATTATTCATTGTCTTCACAGTAGCACAAGTTTATTTGTTTGTTTGTTTTCTGAAGAAATCTCACGATAACGTACTACATCCATGTTACACTTGGTAATGGTGTTGAATCAGATGAGTAAAAACAGAAAATAAAAGCGTATTTTGCTTTTTATGTTTTTATTTACTTTGACATGGCTGATACCACCCCTGCTGATATCAGTCTGGTTCTGTTAGCTAAAACACGCACAGAATGCCACTCGAGGCTCAGGCATTGTCGCACACCAAGAGCCATCTGTGGAAAATCAATTTGGGCTGGAAAACAAACCTCAGTCACTGACTCCTATATGCCTTGTCATCCATCCCCACCCCCTCCTCCTCTCTCCACAGAAATGAGAACCACCACTGTACAGGCAGAGAAGGGGAGAGAAAGAGAGTTCCTTATCTGCATTACCCTCAGGGGGAAGTGTCTTTAAAATGGAACTGGAAAAATAGTGAGAGTTTTAGCTTGCGTTGAGGCGAATTGGTCAGGGAGATTTTCAACTGGCGACGTTAATGCATACCTGCCAACATTTGAGGAGCAAATGGGTCAATTGTAAATGTGCCACAGCTAACGACAAACATCAGTAATATTTGCTTTCAACTTCCTGTATCTGCAGCATGCACAGAGTGAGTGTCAGCGCTAAATATGTACAGACTGCATTTCAGACATGATTTTGCCACTTGAGAACACTTGCACAAACATATTCATTTGTTTTCTTATAAAGAAATTTGGGTCTTGTAAATTACGGGAGATTCCCAGGAGAAATGACAAAACTGGAGGGGTGGGGTGGGGTGGGGTGGGGTGTGTGTGTGTGGGGGGGTCTGAAATACCAGAGAAACGGCAGTGTTGGTATTTCTGCTTTAATATTAACATGAGCAACAGACACTGGGAGGGATGGAGGAGAGATGTGGCATGTGGCCAGATCGTTTATTGTCTGGTTTTTGTTGGCAAGCACAGGCAACCACTGCTAGCGCCTCTTCTTACATGCTGTTAGGCTTCAGTAATTGCCGGGCCAGCCTTGACCCACACATCTCCAAGGCTTCATGCAAAGCCCTGGTCGATATCCAGCTGAGTGAGTGAAAGTTTGAGACTCTCTTTCTCTCATTTTCTCTCTTTCTTTCTCTCTCTCTCTCTCTCTCTCTCTCTCTCTCTCTCTCTCTCTCTCTCTACGTGTCATCCACAGTCAGGTATGAATCTGTAGCTGAGTTCCTTTGACAATGAGGATTTTTGCGCTCACGTCTTGATGCCTCCTCAGACATAGAGATTCGCCTTCCTGCCCTCAGCTCAAATACATTCACAGACACATACAGACATACACACACTCTCACACTCTCTCTCACACACACACACACACACACACACACACACACACAGCCACAAGTAATCCAGACAGTGCAGTAGGAAGGCAAACTCCTACTGTCTCACTCTGTAGGCACCTGGCTGATTTTTTTTTTTTTTTCCATATCCATCTTCAAACAACCGGCCGCCTCTTTCTTCTCTACCTTGGTTGAGTCTGAGGAGCTCCCTACACATTCACACGTACACACACACACACGCGCACACACACACACACACACACACACACACATGCACAGACCAGAGGGATAACATGTGAAGCATCAGCCTCTGAGGAAAGACTTGGATAGACACTATAGTAAACAAAACCTGACAAAAAAGCAGACAACTTATTATTTTTGAAAAGGACCAGTCACCTAAATGAAAGCCCCCGTGATCAAATCCTCCCCCTGAAATCCACCGACTTGACAGTTCTCTCCCACTGCAGTGCAAAGTCAATACAACCAAACTGTGGACTCTCACCCAGGACTGTCCCCCTTATTTTGTGGTGAAATCTTGAGGTCTGTTACAGGTATATTACAGTGCTACAGCTCTCATTAGAGTTTTGCTTTGGTGTTTATAAACCAGCGCATATAGTACAGTCATTAAAAAAGAGCTGTAAAAAAGAAAAATCAAGAGTTAGCACAAATTATCAGCACCCAGCGAGCCCTTTGGAAAAGCTAAATGCTTTAATATGTGTAATATTGAAAGACACGATAACAGTAATCATACATACTACAATCAAACTTTTGTACTGGCCCCCTGCAGGATCTCTTAATTAATTGGCTCAGGATTTAGAGAGGAGGCACTCTGCCCAGGTGATTGAGTCAGGTGCACTGTGGGTGTTGGAAACCATGGATACTGTGCCAAGAGTAGAAACTGGTGGTGTTCTTAACTGAGTCAAGCTGTATGACACACATTCTCTCTCTCTCTTGTGAATTGGAGGCAGTTTTGAATAAAGAAATTACAGAAGTACAGTCTCACACAGAGTAGTATTGCTCTCTCTGTCGTACACCCACGCTCAGACACATACGCACGCACACACACACATTTCTCTTCCTGTCCTTCTCTCCGTCATCTTTCTCATGTAAAGATGCTAGTAGATAATAACTAGTAAGTCAATAATCATCCTCAGTTGCTAGCGTTCCCAGTGGGCTGTAAGTTAGAGGTTCAAATCTCTCTCTCAGATGCAGGACTAAACTAACCTAATGGACCTCACTGTAGGGATGTGTACTTCATGGGTGGGCACTTTGAACTTTTAAACTGTTAGAACTTTTAAGCTTGCCTTTAATGAGCAGTTTCAATCAGTCGCATTGTGACGTGTTCCATGTTTGACTCTGAAGCGCTTGTGCTCTCGGTCTGTTTGCTGATTGGTCAATAGATTTTCTAGTTGGCATAATCCAGTGCCCTCCCTGTAGCCAGACGTAGTGCTATACAGTAGGTGCTACAGTGCTACAGCCAGGCTAGGGCTGGTCACCCATTCCTCACTCTACAACACAGCCTCCCCCACTCAAGTCAGCCATCCTGGCAGGACATCCATTTCCCTTCAGCTCCACCCTCCACTTCCCTCCCCTTGGCCCAGCAGTGTCTCCCCAATCGCTCAGAATTCAGTCCTATTCCCACTCTCAGCTAGATTAGACTCCAGACTCCATCTCATCAAACTCACAGGAAATAAGATTGGCTCACCACATATACTGGTCATCAGGAGTCGGCGCCATGGTTACCGAATGGTTCGACAACAAGAGGCCTATGCCAACACACAACTATAATTGTTTCAATTCCTAATGTCATGTTTTTGTTCTACATTACATGGAACCTGTTGTTATATCTTGCCAACTAAGTCTATAAGCCTATAGGAGTGATAAGAACAGTGAAGCAGACCAGTCTCATAAGACAGTCTAGAACACTGAGTACACTCAGAACAACATTTTGACAACAAAAAATCAAAACACAAGTAGCTTGATGCAACCAGCTGTGAGAAGAGGGCACTTGCTTTTCTTTTCATTCTTTCAATAAAACAGCAGGAGTAATTATCTCGCATACATTTTCACGCCCCCTCCACTCCTTCCCTTTCTCCTACTCTCTTTACGAGAGGATGTTTTTTTCACGGACCTTACGCCGCCGCTGGCAAACGCAAACTGGCACTGAAAAGCGGCACGTTCAGATGGCGGGCAAGGCCCTCTGAGAGCTAATAATACCTGATGCCCAGCTGCTCGGCTATGCAAATGGAGCGCTGGTGCCATCTGTTTTTCCATGCCAGCTTAAACGCTTTGAGTTGACGGGTCAAATCACCCTCCCCACCCCCACCTCCACACACACTCCAATCAATGTCCACAATCGATGGTCAGTAAAGGTCAACGACTGTTGATCACCATAGGGTAGAATGGTAGCAGGTGGCAGATTGGTAGGACACACACTGTGTGCTCTCGTGGCATCAGTGTGATTTCTGACACTCGGGGGCAGAAGAAAAGAAAGAGAGAGAGAGAGAGAGAAAAAATAGATTATGCAGGTGTGAGAAGTCGGATCAATGTGTCAATAACATTTAATCCCATTCATTGATCTATGCTTGACAAATGCTGCCCAGCGTTAAAGGAACTTGGAACTTCTGTCGATACTCATCTCCTGAGGCAAGGAAGACAAGGTAGCCGGGGACGAGAGGATCTGGCTACTTCACTGATGTTAGTTTTTCTCTTTTCTTGATCAGTGACTTTTCAGCAGCACCTCAGCCCACTTCATTATATCGCTCTTTCGGTCTCTCTCTCTTCCTCTTCCCTCGTTCCGGCCTCCATCAGGTGCCCTGATTGTAGGCTCCTGACCCCTATCCCACAATCCTCTGGGTCATCTGATGACTGTTGTTGTTTCCTCTAACATTAGCACTGTGCTTTGTTGTTTGCATACTTGGCACGGTGCTGCCAAGTAAGTGTTAAGTAAGTGTTAATCAGGTCTGCGCTCAGTCAAAAATAAAAAATCAAGAACTCATACCTCTTAACCTTTTAAGATCGTACCGAATAACAGTGCTTCTACGGAAGAATAAACAGAAGGAACTTAAATGGCTTAATTCTTGTCTCATTATATCTTGTCTCATTATTTGACACTTTATTGGCACCAACACAACAACTTCTTAGACTTCTTAGTCTCTTATAATTAAAGGTGAGAACCAACTTCCAAACATTATTATTATTATTGTTATTATCATTGTAGATGTTGTTGCTGTTATTGTTATGGGCATGAAGCGCTATTGTGTAGCCATCCTGCTATAGCTCTCTAGTATTGACCCTGCAGTACATCCTGACCTTTAAAATTGGCTGGAATCACTGAGGCCTGAAGGGAGGGAGACATAACCTAAAACGGGGCCATTACTAATGTCCTACTGCCCAAAGTCACAGCCAGAGTGGTTGCCGAGTGGTGTTCAGAGACACTGTGTATCCCTGGAAAAAAAATACATAAATGTTTAACAAGAGTTGAGGGGGGAAAAAAATAACCAAGAAATGATTTATTTCAAAAACCCTTGGCTTGTTGTCTCGGTTTCATCTCCAGTTTTTTTTTTTGTTACAATGATCCCTCTCAGCACAGAATGGCGCTTTTATTGAGCCTGCAGTTTGGCAGAGTCTAGCAGTCATAATGGAGATGGTCACTTTTTGAGTGGGATGTTTGTGCACAGTTGGCCTGGGGCCCTTCTTGCTGCGTGGTCGAGATGGGCAAACGTTAGCAGGTGCTTCGGCGAGGCAAGCGGCATTTGCTATTGCCATAAAAACGAGCGCCATCGGCTAGACGCCGACCATAAACCGCTTAGCGCAATTATACGATAAATGAGTGGGACGATAAATGCACACCCCTCCTCTGTTCCCCTGCACACACACACTCACTCACTCACTCTCTCTCTCCCTCTGTCACCTAATTGGCTCGCCGCATAGGAGCGAAAATCTGGCTGAGACGACGGACGATGGTCGTTGCTTCGCCGCTGGCATCGGCCTGCTCATCAAAATCTTCTGGCAACGCATTTGTGCACCTCGTATTTTCACCATGGCAGCTGTGCCACTTACATCATTATTATATTTGCGGTAATCAGCATACGGGTGGCGGTGAGGGTCATAAAATAAAATAATGTTAAAAAAAAAACTGTGCACCACATGGCAGAAGGACTGAGGAAGAGGAGGAGTGGGAAGAAAAGAAGGAGGGAGAGAGGGGGGGACCAGGGGTGGATGAGCGACCTGCCCGGGTGGATGCTGACGGATGGCTCATGAGACACTCCTCCTCGTGCACCGCGCCCTTTTTATTTAATTAGGGAGGCTCGAGGGAGAGCGCCAGCAAGGAAAAGGACACACACACACACACACACACAGAGAGAGAGCCCACGGGAGACAGCCTCTGGGGAGAGAGGAAGATTTAGACAGAGAGAGGAGGAGGGAGGGAGAGTTAGGCCAGATTGAGTCCACAGGTACTTTCAAGGACTTTTTTGGAGCTCTGAATATATTTGCTCAAATAAGCCAGCTAGTAGATAGGCTATAGTGTGTGTGTGTGCGTGTGTGTGTGTGTGTGTGTGTGTGTGCAAGAGAGAAAGAGAGAGCATATGTGTATGCTGTGTATGTTTGCATGTGTGTGTACATGAGAGACAGAGTGTGTGTGTGTGTGTGTGTGTGTGTGTGCATGTGCTGGAGAGCAGTGAAAATAATGAGTCAACTCTCAAACACTGTGAAAAATCACATTCAGTATGTACCCTGAATGGCCAGATCCATTCTAATGTACATATTTGCCTCTCTCAAACACTAGACTGAAGAGAGAGAGAAAATAGCCTTTCTGTGTTTGAAGCCATCGCAAACAGAAAAAAAAGTATTTTTGCAGATATCGGAGTGTTTAAAATATCATCAAGAATTTAGTAGATCAGATATATTAGTACAGCAGGACTACAAAGGACGTGCAAATGAGCGTTCCATGCAAGGAAAATGTGCTGAAACAATTTGTTTCCACTGAAAACAGTAAGACTGTGCACAAGACGTAATAGGTCTGCGCATTCTGGGAAAATATGACAAGTTTTCAAAAAAGATTTTATTTATTTTATGCTCCGTTAACAAAACACATCAGTTTTGCACCATGGCACCAGCCGGCTACAACTAATTATCAGTATAATAATCAGTTTAATCAGGATTCCATGATGGAATAAAAGCATATAGAATTACACTATATTTAATCATCTGCATTTGTTATATTTTTAGGGCTTATGATATTTTAAGGGAACAACATTTATTTATATTGATGGGTTTAAAAAATCACTTCTATTCCATGCTGGCTCAGACTCGGCCAGGGGGTCCGGATTCTCTCCGCCAAGAAAAGAGGGGAGTGACTGCTGATTTTTTAAAAGTTCTGCACGGCTCAAGAAAATGAGACATACCGCGTGAAACAAATAGAGTAGGCAGCGGGAAATGAATTCATGTATTCCTCCTGCACACTGTCGGCCCACCTTGAAGCTTTCTCATTCCTGCACGCTCTCTCTGTCTCTCTCTTCCTCTTTTTTCTTTCCCTCTTTTTCTCTCCCTCTTATTAAACACAGTAGCCTACAAAAGAAGTCCCTATGAAGTCTAATAGTGTCTTTTGCAGACTTAGCTAAAACAGCCCACAGTGGAGAGAAAGTAGGCTAGTTTAAATGATCCCTTGATGTGTTTTTTTTCTTTTTGGTCTGAATACTTTCTCTATTGGCTTGGCACACTCATGAGCTACCGTGGCTCTTTTATTGGCGAGAAGTCTTGCGCTCCGATAGATTTGTGACTGGCGAGATTAAACCTAAGGAAAGACATTGATACAGCTCTTCTGCGGGACAGGGCTGTTTTTCTCCTGTATGTATCCCGCAAAATTACATGCCCGTGCGATAAATCACTGCTCGCCTTGCGTCAAAACTCATCGCTGGCCTTCTTAGTCATCTCACTTTCCTTAATGGGCTATAATATCAGAGATATGAAAACGCATGCATGCTATTTATTGAAAAGGGATTGAAAGAGGGAGTGAGATGTAATGGCATGCCTTTACTTTTTGGCATCTAAATACGGGACATACAACCATGCTAATAAATTGGCAGACCTGAGCTGATGATTTTTAATTTAGCCTTCAACATTTCTGGCATATCTATTAGACGTACAGTATATTCATTCATAGAAGAACCGCAATGGGCAAAATACATGTTACGCACTCTCCCTGCAGAAAAATCCATCTTAAAAAAAACATGCAAAAACACACCTTAAGCTGGTCAACCAGGCTGGTCCATCTTGAGCTGGTCACACAAGTGTGTCCCAGCCTGTTACTCTAGACAATGTTGAAGAAGACTGGTTATGCTGGTATGGAAGCTGGAAATGGTTATGTGGCCAGCAAAACCAGCTTCTGTAGAATGGCCATCATAAGCTGGTCAAAACCATGGAATCTCTTACGGAAACACATCGTTAGCTGGCAAATGCAAATAGCTGGTGACAGCATCTTAAAGTACCTGAGACCACTACCAGATAAGGCTGGATTTTTCTGCAGGGCGGTGAAACAATAGCGGCACTGGGTTTATTGTACATTAACATATGGGCTTTAAACTCTCAAGCCCTTCCATCAAGACTTAAAGGCAGGAGCTGAATAGGTCTTTGGCTATTGCAGACAATCAATGAACCATCTGTTGACACTCTGTTGACAGTGATGGATTGAAGTGGAGTTAGCTTTCAGTTTAAGGATAGCATGGAGGTCAGCCTATGGTCATTCAGTCCACAAACAAAGGCTCTGCCTTAGCTATGTTTGAGGTTTGGTGAACGTTTCCTGAATAGATAGCTGATGGTGAGATTGTGAGCTAAATAATATGTCTCTACAAATATATTGCCGCTGCCTATCAGAATAATATGATCACCAACAAGAGCTGTAGGCTATTTTTAGCCCTCCACATGTGGGGTTTGTATATGACAGACAGAGCCAGACAGTGTGGCGAAGGTTATTTTCAATCTGTCTATAAAAACAGTAGATAGACACAAGGTGTTCGGCTCCACAAATGCTGTTGCAGCCAGTAATGGGATTCTGAGCAGTGTATGGTTCATTTCTGAGGCCAGTAATCCCCTGAATAGCCTTGAGAGTCACAGCGCTTTTCCGGCGAATCTCTCCCAGCACCGCCTTTTGTCTCTTCTCCCTTTTTTAGCGGTGGGGATGGAAAGAGAATGAGAGGGAAAGAGAGAGAGAGAAGGAGGAAAAAATGACTGTGGATTAATGGGTGTCTGGAGGGGAAGATTTACTGAAGATGCTATTGATCTCTTTATTTCTGAAATAATTTCCACGCCTCGCCTCCTCCGGCCGCTCTTATCAACGGTTGCCAAGAGCCAAGGAGAGCCTTGCGGGGTCTGCTCGGAAACTCTTTCCAACGCCCTTCAGAGTCTCAAGGTCTGAATGGGCGGATGGTAGGGGGTTTTATGAGGAGAATGGCAGGCAAAAACAAAAACAAGAATGCCAAACAGGAAAACAAGCGACACAAAAGCATGTGAGCCACAATGAGAGCACATGTAATAGTTGCTGGCGGCAGGTACTGATTTGAGCATCAAAGTAAATCTCACTTCCCAACATATCGGCAATGAGACACACAGCAATGAGACAAGCACTACAGCATCTGGGTTTTAGCGCCCTTGCTAACAAGTCCCATGTTCAAGGCTATGGTTTTGGTTACATAAAAGTGTTATTCTGCATATGGACAAGCAATACATTTGAATTATAAGAATGGTATTTCTGTACTGGATAGGTTTTGACTCTGTTGCCTCAGACATGGGAAGTCATCAGGCTAACATGGATCCTAAACTTCAAGGAAGATATCTCGTACGCTTCCAACAGAATATTCCGAATAAATGTTACGAGAGAGTTCACACCCTCTGCATTACACAGGTACTGTACACTTATAGTCTATAGTACAGTCCACTGGTTGTTTTTTGAGGGAGCTGTTTCATGGCGTCATGGAGGAAGATGTACATGGAATTTACATATGGATTTATGGGTTTATGCTCAACTTATTTTTTTTATGTTTGACAGAGGCCTTTGGTCTTCAAGGAAGAACCTGCGTGTCTCCTATGCAGTTTGTGGTTTACGTGCATCGGTGTGTGCTGGTCATAATCCCTTAGGTGTGTCCGCTCGGCGAGGAGCAGGGCCCTGGTGTCTTTTCAAAGGCAGTGCTCTTCCCCATTGATCTCCCTTATCTGCTTGTCCCGAGATTCGAGATGCGTATCGAGTGAAAACCAGGCTTTCTATCTTAATTGAATCCCCCAACACCCCACCCTAGATCACTGCATTTATGCATGTTTGCCTCTCTCCCTCCCCTCGTATTTCCTTATGCACTGAATGAGTAAAGTAGAGAGAAAGACAAAAAAAGAGAAAGTGAGGGAAAGAGAAGGGTGAGAGAATGTAGAGTGAGAGACAGAGATGAGTGAAAGAGGTAGAGAGAGAGAGATAGCAAGGAGAAAACAGAAGAGGAGAAGAGAGAGAGAAAGGGAGGAGGGGTAAGGAGACAGACGTCATCATGAAATGGAATTCCTGCATTTGCCACCCCCACCACACCCCCAAAACAGCACATTAGCCGTGAAAGAACATGACATGAATTAAGAATAGGTAGCATGCATAAAACTGTTGTGAGTGTGTGTGTCTATCTGTGAGTGTGCGCCTGTCCTTGTATGTGTGTGTGTGTGTGCGTGTGTGTTTATATGTATGAGATCTTTTCACGCCTCCTGTGGAATCCGAAAGCAAGCGCATTAGAGTAAGTATACTTAGCGCGTACACCATGCTTGAGTGAAGGAGAGCATTGTACTGAGAGGAGAAGAAAGGGGGGGGCCTTACCTTGAAACACTCCTGTGATTCATCGACGCTCGCTGGAGCTTTAGCCTTCCTGCTAGCAATCATTTAGAGTGGAGTGTGTGCTCCTGCTGAATAGCTAATGTGAAGAGCAAATGCAGGGGTCTCTACAGGGTCTCAGGTATGGTTAAGGGCCCTCAAAATGTACCATTCTTCACAGTGAGGTGGGGTCAAGTGAAATCCTTGGCTCACACCTGACACTGTTGCAGCCATTGATTTTTTTTCTCCTTTTGATCCTTATTAATTCTTTGCGAGCAAGTACTCATGATGTTGATTATATTTTAAGTGATTTTTTACACATTAAGGTTTCTTTGTGCTGTTTTCATACAGTGTACATGGGCTATCCTTTTAAGAGAGTGTGTTTCTGAAAACAGTCTCATTGTGTTAGTTGAAAGGAGACCATTTGACCCATGATGCTTTTCACATCTGGCACTGTAGCCAGCCCAGAGTTCACGCAGGTTATGTGTGATGTTATGCAAGGCTTAGTGATGCCCTCTTTTATCTGTTATACTGTATATGCCATACTGAATGACTCAGGAAAACCTCTTCCAGTACTGTCTATATACTGTGTCTTCCATTCAATCTCATTGACCCTGTGTGTTATGTACAGTGGTGAACACCAAACCGTAATGGATCCTGAGTCCCCTTTCCCTTTGGCAAATAACACCTGAATCAACTGACTGATCCTTTTGGCCAGCTTCAGCTAACATCATGCAATAAGTACAACAGTTGCAACAGTATATGGAATGCATGCAGTATAAGTGGGTATGGTGATGCTTGACGGTTCGTTTCCCAAAACCACTGTAGCAAGTTCATGTCGCTTTGGATTACAGCTTCTTCCAAATGCAGTCAATGTTAGTATACATCACTGCCATCTTGTGAATGTTTGCATCTGTCAAGCGACCATGATTAGGTCTTACAGATACAGAGACATGCTGTATTCAATACAAATCTGACATGATGAAAGGACTGGTCTCAGAACAGTGGCTGTAGCTCTGAGTCCCTAGACTCTGGTTATATTTTAAACAGAATCCCCTGCAGTGAGAGCAGAGCCAGCCCTAATGGCACAAATCAAAGTGAGCCAGCAGCCCTAAAGTGTCTAGTTACATTTGCACTGAAGCCGTTTGGAATTATCGACAAAGGCGCTGCTGCTCTCCATGCCAAGCGCTTGCATCCCTCCCTGCAGATGATCTCACTGCGTCCTTGGAGAGGAAACAAGCTCTTTCAATTACTCTGCTTTTACTGTATATGTACAAGATCCCATATGGAAAATCTGCAAAGTTCATACATGTTCATTGTTCATGCAGTATGTATGATTGTATGTAGGTTTCTTATACAGAAACATTGACGAACATATAGATTTTACATGTGACTTACCTTGCATATTTGTATACATAAACAGTGTACGGTATACAAATACTTTACAGCTGATTTATTATGCAAGTATTGATAGGTGACGTGATATGTGCTTTACAGCTTAATGTTGAGATGAGAACATGGGATTCACCCCAAGCCTCCCCTCTGCTTCATATGGAAGTGTGATAAAACACTCAGGAACCAGTGAGAGGTGTGGCGCGGTAAGGTGTGGAGTGAAGTGGTGACTTATGATTTGTATAATGCATGTTTGAGCATTCTCACTCGCACGCAGTAGCTGTGGCACTGACAGCCGTGCAGGCTCTTGGCGCAGGTGGCTGACCTGAGATGCTGCCACTTCATGGTTAATGTATGCAGGAGATGGACCAGCTGAGAAACACCTCCCATTTTTCTCTCTCTCTCACTCTCTTTATCTCTCACCTTCTGACTCTCTCTGTGTCTTCTTCCACAGCCTCACTTTATCTCACTCCCTCTATCTTTTACTTAGTCTCTTACTCTTTTTCCATCTCTCTCTCCCTTTCTCTCACTTTTCTCTTCCCATCTCTCTCTTTCCTCCTCTCACCCCTGGTTATTCAGGTATCTATCTCTTGTCGTCTACTGCACTCTCTGTGTACTCCACCTCTCATCTCACCTCTCTCTCTTCCCACGCTTATCTTCTTTCCCTGGGGAAAGAGCTGTGTGCCTGTCTGTGTGTCCAGACTACCCTAAAGAAACACAGAAAGACAGACAAGGAGAGAATAAGACAGAGAGAGTCTATTTGAGAGTGAAACAGAGAAAAAGAGATTCAAAAACTGAAAGAGAAGAGTCAGGGAGAGATAAAAGAAAGATAGATGGAAAGAATGAGGAAGGAGAGACAAAAAGAAAGAGGTGTAAAGAGTGAGAGAATAAGATAGAAAGAGAGAGAGAGAGAGAGAGAGAGAGAGAGAGCACTTGCTCCATTTGGAGGTGCTGACAGCTATGGTTTTCCTACTGATAGGAAGCTGAGCGTGCTGTCTTATCCCATGAGTCACACCCACGGCCCTCCATTAGTCAGTGTACAATAACAAAGTGCTCCACTCAGAGATTTAATATTTCATAACCGTACACTTATACACACACAGATATACACACACAGACGCACAAACACACATACACACACAACACAAACTTTCACTCACACTCTCTGTCTGTCTCGTTCTTGCCCTCTCTCACCCTTTCTGACACACACACACACACACACACACGCCTTCATACACACACTCCCATCCTCTCTCTATTCCGGAAGAAACTAAGCAAACATATAATGGCAGCTGATCCTCTCTCTCTCCATCCGCACCTCTGAGTGATGTAACTACATTAGGCCGGACAGGAGTGGAAGAACGGAGCCTGGAGAGGTTAGTGAAACAGCGGAAGTGGCAGTGGTGAAGACAGCCATTTACTTACCGGAGCAGGAAGGCCCTTGCATTCCTCAAGCACAAGGGGAGGTTCCATTAAAGCCCTGCCTGGGCGATGGAAGAGAGGGTGGAGGAGGAGGAGGAGAAGGAGGAGGAGAGGGGGATGGAGGGGCTGCATCCTCATTGATCTGTTGTGCTTCTCTCTCATTCTTCCACTTTCTGTCATTAAAGTGGGGATATCAACATCCTGCGACTGCGCCGCGTTCAGGAAGGTGACCACAGCTCACCCTTGGCTCAACCTACCCCCTCCCCCCCAACACACACACACACATACACACATACACTCACATATGCTTCCTCTCCCATCATCGCTGAACTCACAAGGCCTGATGGGAGTCTGCTTTCACTCTCCGATTACCTCGCTCCTTTCCTCCCCATCTCCACCTCTCTCTCTCTTTCCCTTTCTCGTGTTCTCCTTGTCTTCCTCACATCCTCACATGTCTTACAGCATCCACTCTGTCACTATGCCATTTCAATCAAATGTGGCGGCAAACCTCAATCACCCAATGGGGGGGGGGGGGGGGGGGGGGG
>JAVQKI010037424.1:0-10596 GCA_036025975.1 Nematalosa erebi
AAAAAGAAAAAGAGAAAAGAGCATGGCTAGAATTGTCAATGTGTACTTTGTACCCTAAATCTTTTTGCACATAATGACACTTCTGGGTTGATTCCCCGACAACATTTTCTGCAGCCTGACAATTTGTGTATCTATTTGTGTCGTGGGGGTTTACCAGGTTTATGTGGGAGATTTCTATACTATAACTGAGGGGGGACTGCCTAGTCATAGGGCTGCATAGGGTTGTAATTAAGCATTCCTTCAACACAAGGCGTGTTTGAACGTTTACCATTTTCAGAATTGGACTATCAAGTACAATTTTCCAAAGTGATGCTTTGGTACAGTGTATAGTTATGGCATTTAACAGGAGTCAGGAGACACTGTGCATGCTTCTCGTCTAAGAGAAACTGATTTAGAAAAAACAAATAAAATAAGCATTTCGACATTCTGTACTTTAGAAGGGATCCATTTTCGTTGAGACATGATGCCGCAATGAGAGCAAACGGTTGTTTAGACAAATTAATCACCCTGTCTCGATATCATTTATACACCAGCGATTAAAATGTCTTCTGAATACAGGTACACATACACTTTTTATTCTTGTAGAAACCCAGGTTTGGAGTTGTTTTTTTTTTTTTTTTACAAAATGTGTTGTCCAAACTACCTTCCTGGTATCAGTCGGCCATATTTCTCCTGGCTATGTTTGTGTTTACAGCCCACAAGAGAGACTAGACTCTGCTAACGTTAGTAACATCCAGCCAAATCACAGAGCTCGGGAGGGTGGAGTCTCCCGTTCACATAATTCCAGCTCACTTTCTTTTTTCCCTTTTGGTGTATAAAAAACTGTCAAACCACACAACCCCAAAATACAGTTTCCTTTGGTCCTATTTTTTGCCAAAGATTTGTTCATATCCAAAATACATCTTTGTTTGCATTGTGGCACGTGTTGGGAAAAATTCTGACTTTGTTTATTCTGGACATCAGACACAGTGTACCACACCATACAGCCTGCTGTATGTGCCTATGCATTTTCCCCAGGGAAGAAGCGACCAAAGACGACACGGCTGTATCTTTAACTTTCGTTGACTCCATGGAAATCTGTGACAGAGAAGCATTAAGGCGAGGGCAGGTCTTCCATGGAAAGGCTCTGCTAAAGCCATTACTGTCGCCCTGGTCCTCAGATGTGGTTGGCCCTTCCCCGTTGTGATAACCACTGCGTGCAGGAGTCTCCACTGAGATATTAAAATGCAGTGACACACATGGAGAGCTCTTATTTCATTTACTGTGGTGGGCCTCAGTAAAACAGGTCTGTTTGGTTGCCATGTACAGTAACAGGGAGACGAGTACTGTAGGCTGCAGTTTCTGAGTCTGGATATTAACACTTTCATTAAGCCTACCGCTCAGACTGTGAAAAACAGAAAGGGGTGGAGGGAAGGGTAGACTTGTCTGAAGAAACGAGTGATGTGAGAAAAGAGTGATGTGATGGTGATGACCCAGCAGAATGATCCAGAATTGTGTTTTCTTAGAAGTTTTCTTTTCTTTTCTTTTCTCTTTTCTTTCTTTTTATAAGGTTTGTGGGGCCTCACAAGATTCATTACTCCTCATGAGGTCACCGCAGTGGTGCTTTCCTCTTGTCCTTGTGTGTGTGTGTGTGTGAGAGTGTGTGTGTGTGCAGTCTCTCATCACTCAGACACAGACTTATCTGGCTTTCTCTCCTGGTGAGTGTGTGTGTGCGTGTGTGTGTGTGTGTGTGTGTGTGTGTGCGTGTTTGTGTGTGTGTACCCTAATTGTCAGTTGATGTGACCAAGACTCGCACGTGAGGAAAAGCTAAAGATAACGCATGTAGGTTGGGAAGCAAATTTGAGATTTTGATACGTCCACCTCACCACTAAAAGCCACTTGGAGTTTTATGAATACTAGGGTTGACTGCGTCCCCCTGGCATGATTGTCGAAGAAATTACAGACTTTCAGAAACGGCACTCGAAGAGTGGTGGCCGGAAGTCCGACCATTCACAGTCTGCTGACAGGAAACTGGAACCAGCGCTGTGCTTCCTAACGGATGTAGGTACAGCATATATCTAATCTGTGGTACTTGTACATAGGTGGTTACAATAACTTAAGTTGTTAAAATTGGCCGATATTCAACAGACACTTCAAATCAAAGAGAGAGGGACTCAGCATGAATCAAACCCAAGAAACCCAGTTGTCTGACCGCAACAGTATTGCAACTCCAACATATCCTCACAAAGATAATGTAATCATTGTGGCTCAGGTTTGGATGAGATCCAGATCATTTCAATATCTTTCTACATGCATTTTGATGACCTTTAATGATAAAATTTGCATTCTCCAGCAATGTGTCTATAATTAGTTGTCATCTATATTAAATGTCAGGCCTGCAGGAGATGAAAACACCATTTGAATTTGAATATAACGTAGCCCATATAATATGCAATCTGCTCAAACCCCATGAACCTGTCTGTTCCCCCTTGGGCGTGTAGGCAGCCTGCCCACACATCAAGGTGTCACAATTACAGGGAGGTGGTTACAAGGGAGACAGATCAGCTCCTCCATCACACAGGACTGTGTGTGCTTGGTCGCACAAGATGGTGTGGTAAAACACTGGAACTCATGCGGTATCTTTCATAGGAGTTCAGTGTAATTAAATGGGAATGCTCCTCTCCAGAACCATAGGGCTTCTCCCAAGTTTGGTCTGACTAATCACAGCGCTCTATCCTTGCAGAGAGTTGCCTAGATGTACCCTAGCGCTAGCTTATCAGGCTACCTGTTGCTTGCAGAGGCAGAGACAACTGCTTATTCCGCCCCTGGGATTGAGTCCATTTTAATGTCATCTCTCTTAACAATATAATTCTCTTTTCTGATTGGCTGATGAGATGGGAATTAACTTTGTATAATTGGCTACCTTTGAAGCAGGTCACACTGTACTTTCCCCCCTTAAAGGTAGCTATGATAGGTTATTTTCTGTAGATCCTGCACATTATTCCTAAACATAAAGAAAGTTATAGATAAAATTAAATCCCAAATACAAACGCTTTGTAAGTCGTGAAGTCCTTCGTCTCTACCTCGCCATTATTTTCATCGAATTAGTCACCTCATCAGCCATTACTCCTTACTTATAGTCCAGCTTGTCAGGCAACGAAGGCCACACACTGATGATAAGAACACTACAAAACATGATTTGGGCTGAATTCCAACATAATCTAGTCTACAGTAGGCCCTAAGTGATCTGCTCTCATCTGAACTACAAAATGTAAATACAACACAAACACGAAGAGTGAACTGGCAACTTACACCAACTAAATTTCACCATAAGCTCACTTTCAGTTTCATTCCACCTACTGTATGGTACCATTCAGTTAGGGTTAGCTGCCCAAGTTATAGGCTACCACATTCAGTTAGCGTTAGCTGCCCAAGTTATAGGCTACCACATTCAGTTAGCGTTAGCTGCCTAAGTTATAGGCTACCACATTCAGTTAGGGTTAGCTGCCTAAGTTATAGGCTACCACATTCAGTTAGCGTTAGCTGCCCAAGTTATAGGCTACCACATTCAGTTAGCGTTAGCTGCCTAAGTTATAGGCTACCACATTTTCTGATTCTTCTTCCTAGTGACAGCACTCAGTGAATTCAAACAACAGGACAGTAATACCTTGAACTATTACTTCACCTGCCAGGAACAGATTTCATGACTGGCTGATTCATGAATGACTTTGGTTTTCTATCAACTTAATGTATATTTGCAATGCCCAAGTTAATAAGACATATCTTCCCTCAGCAAGGGTCATCATCCGTAAATCTGTGGGATTAAGTTATTGTGTCTAATAGGATCAGGTGCACGGCACTGTCAGCAGTGCCAAACTGAGTCGAGACAAGCACCTAACGTCTGAGCGAGAGGTACAGGGCCATTTTTAGTGTGGAGGCACAACCACTGGAAGTACTGGGCTAGCCAAATGGCGTTATCAAGTGCCTCCCCCCAAAAAAGTCCTCGAACTAGCCCTAGTGGAAACACGCCTATTAAGGTGGCCAAACCTCTGAGATGAAATTAGATTAGATTAGATTAGATTCAACTTTATTGTCATTACTCAAGTATAAATACAGGGTAACGAACTCTTAATTCAGGGACGTTTCCCTAAATTGTCCTTGGAAACTGGAGAGTAAATATTGTTAAAATAAGTAATGCTTTAGCTTCAAAAATCAGGGACAAAGTGGGTTTTTTGTATTTTACGGGGGACAGATCAACAAAAACTGGGACTGTCCTCAGAAATCAGGGACATCTGGTATCCCTGCTCCACATGCTCGACAGAATAGCTATTTCTGCCCTCCCTTTGCATTGTAAAGTGCTTTGGGTACCTCGGAAAGCACTAAATGTGATGTGTGGTGTTTTGGTGGCTGTGCATTTAAGATGGTCTTGTCTTTGGTGGTTTCTTTGGACTTGATGCATCTATTACAGAACCAACACAGAACTTTCTGACTGAGCTACACAGCTGCTATACTGTACCTTCTCTTTTGCTGACAAAGCCAAAGCTTTTGTTGACAACATGAGCAGTGTAATATCTCCACGAGCAGTGAAATATCTCCATGAGGAGTGTAACATCTCCACGAGCAGTGTAATATCTCCATGAGCAGTGTAATATCTCCATGAGCAGTGTAATATCTCCACGAGCAGTGTAATATCTCCATGAGCAGTGAAATATCTCCACGAGCAGTGTAATATCTCCATGAGCAGTGATATATCTCCACGAGCAGTGTAATATCTCCATGAGGAGTGTAACATCTCCATGAGCAGTGTAATATCTCCATGAGCAGTGTAATATCTCCACTAGCAGTGTAATATCTCCACGAGCAGTGTAATATCTCCACGAGGAGTGTAATATCTCCACGAGCAGTGTAATATCTCCACGAGCAGTGTATGCCAGGCATTACTGTATGTTTGAGAAGGTGATTCATTTTCATACTCCACCTTACCTTGGACAGATGGGTAACACTGCAGGCTGACGCCCACCAGCAGCTAGATCTTTGGCACGCGCACACACACACACACACATACGTGCACACACGCACACACACGTGAACACACACCACACACACACACACGTGCACACACACACACACACACACACACACACGCACACATGCATACACACTGACACACACAGACACAAACACACACACACGCACACAGTTCTCTGGCCTGCCTTCATGGCCTGAAAAATGTCAATTGTTAGGGAAATGTTATTGTCGGTAAATTGGTGGGTATAATGTGTGCAATATTTAGAGCCTTGAAATCCTCAAGCTTTATTTGTCAAGCGAGACATTTTAATGAGCTGGTTCAGAGGCATTCGTGTCAGATGCCCAGTTCAGGTATTGCGCAACACTGCAGGACTATGTTTCTGTATCGCGTAGCGTAGGAGGACATTTTTTACCAGCAGCAATTTGCTATCTCAGGTCTGAGTACAAACCACTAACACAACGCTCTGCTCTTCAAAACACTGGCCCTGTTCCTCGTCTCACCATAGAACATGGAAATTGCCCGTTCTCCATCTGTTCAGTTCCATGAGCAGTCTAGTTAAATATTGTTCTCCTTCCCTGTAGTGTTAGACACACTTGTCAAAAGTGTCTACGCCAGGCGTGAAGGAAGTGTTTCTGTGGTTCTCTGCGGTGCCAAGAATTGTGCTGCTGTCTTAGTGGTGATTGCTAGTATATAGATAGATAAAGCTACCCTTTTGTGAATCAAAATACAATTATCATATTCTAGTTCCAGACACAGAATTGGTGTGGTTAAGAGGTGTGTGTGCGCGCGCGCGTGTGTGTGTGTGTGTGTCTGGTGAACCCATATCAGTGTGTAAACGATCTGTCGTCCCTCAGAGGCTCAGAGTGGGGTTGTGTAACAACACACTACATCTGTCATACCATTATCAGTCATGTCAAAGGCTCCATCATACAATCCCACAGAACCTGTTACTGTGCATCTGTTACATGCATATGCTACAGTGCTATACTGCTGCTGTCTTCTGATTAGCTGGCAGACAGTCAGCTGACCTCTCGCACGCGTGCACTAACATGACAGCCGTCTGGCCCGTTAAGAGTTTTATTGTTATCCCAGTCAAAGAGAGGGATGATCTTTTCACACGCAGTAGATCATAAAGTAAAATGCCCGTCTCAAGAGAGTTAATCTGCCAGGCTCTTTGTTGAGAAGAAAAGCTGTAACAATTAACTTGTGTCATTGGTTATTTTTTTTATTACCACACTGTGTCTTGTCTCCTTGCTTGTCTTATAGAGGTTTTCTTTAATGTCCGACATTCAAAGGCAGCTTTGAGAGATGACGGCTTTGCCTGTGCTTATTGTGGTATCAATTAAAGGAATCAGAGTTAAATAAAGCAACGCTAATGGGCCTCTCGGGGCATAAGTGTTGGTGGTGAAATCCTGTATTTAAAGATAATGACTAATCTTAGATTGCATACCAGCGTAAATTACAGGTCTACACTAGCTTGCTGTCTGCCTGGGATCAAGTGTGGCGTTTTTCACAATTTTACTCGTCGAGCCAAGCTGTGAACCTGACTAAAGCGTTGATGTGCAAACGTTGCCGAGGTCACCTGGGGTGGTCCTGCCGTGGTTTTATGGGTCTCTGGACAAGACCAGCTGTGAGTTTCTGCACCTGCGGCCAGTACGTCCGACACACAAAGACATCTAACTAAATAATCGTTTCTTTAGTTAGCTATTATGACGTGTGCTTATTGGGTACATTGTAAGGTCACTGGTACAGTAGAATAGAGCACGTGAATGTGGATGTTTTTATAAACTGATTAAATTAACTTTTGGATGATGGTGACTGAGTTGAGGAAAGTCTAAGCCGTTGGAATCACTCTTAATTCGCCATGAAAGAAAAGCAAACCCAAAATAAATCGTTACAAATATGGCTGTAATTACAGACCATTTTGAAATAGGGTGTGCAGAATCAACATGGTCAGCTTCAAGATGTGTTTGCATTTGGGTTTCTTTTCACCAAACGCTCTATGTTGGTCCTTTGCAAAAGCTCCGCTGTTGTCTATAAGAATGAGTGCTTGTGTCTCACATGGCATGAGATGCACCCATTCCATATGGTATAATATATGATGGCAAGAATGTCTTTGATTTCGAGACACGGTAGGGTTATTGTATAAGTCTCCTTGCCGCCACCGTTGTGCCCTTGAGCAAGGCGCTTAACCCCAAGTTGCTTTAGGGAAGACTGACCCTGATGTAATTGATAGTTGACAAATGTAAGTCACTTTGAATAAATCCATGAGTTAAATGCATACTGTAACATGACTTCAATCTGCTTGTCACAGATCCTAAATATCAGAACATATTAGGGCTCCAAAATAGGGTCAGAAACTGTACATGTATTTGTCAGGCTGTGAGGATAGGTACAGTAGGATGTGCGATATACTGTAAGTACATGTAACAAGGGAGTAACTGACTGACTGAATCCTAATGTCACTCCTCAGCTCTAAGCCCTGAACCCTCAGAGACTTAATTGATATGAACTGACTTCATAATTTGCTGTTAAATGGCAGCAAAGTGTTTGCGGGTTAGGGTTAGGGTTAGCCCTAGGCCTCACCTAGGCTAACCCTAGGCTTCAGGTTTGAGGAGGACACTAGGACTCAGCCCACATCATGCTGGTGTGTCAGTGGCAGAAACTGCTCTGTGCAGCACACACACTTCAGTAGCTTCCCTTTGTCCGCCTCTGTGGGAGGTGGTGGTCTTTCTGTAACTCTTTGCATATAAACACAACACAAAGGGTGGCTTGACTAAACAATATATGCTGGGAAGTCTTTCAGGACAGGAGAAATGAGGTCTGGTTGAGCAAGCGGATCCCTTGTGGAAAGACTAGCCCCATTGGGTCCTGCAGCAACCCCAAGGGACCAGAGACAGGAGTGAGAGTCTTGAGTCATCTCTGTAATTTTAGTTTGCGCAAAAGCAGCACTTAGTTACCACAGCAGTAGTCCTGTTAACCAGGCACATCCACATGTAAGACTTTCCTTTCCCTCAGAGGTAGTAATTATGACGTCACGTCCGTGGTTTTTCCTCAATAGCTTCATGTATACGCTCATGATTACTGTGAAACGCAGCAGTATTTACGCTGGAGGCCTGACTTCTATATTTGTCACCAGTCTCTCTATTCAAGTTAAAGAAAGGCTCTGCCACCCTTGCCGCCAATCAAGGGATTTTATTTGTGCTGTGCTGTTATACAGGTCTTTAACAGGTTCTTTAAAAGACCTAAAGCGTCTACTATTGAAGCTTTTTTAATGCACGAGAAGTGTTTATTTGCGCAGGAACACATTTACCCAAAACTCTCCTTAAAAAGTTCTAAAACTTCTAAAACAGAGAAGAACCTGAAGACTTGAGAATTTCTTTTCCAGGCACATAACAAGTGCAGGGCCTTTGCTTGTTGGAGCTGAGAGAACTGCAATAAATGCAGCATTAGCTCTTCCACGTGAGCGTTATTACACAAACATTTACGCTCCGTTGCAAAGACATGTCAGGTATTTGCATTCCTGCACGTGGTTCCCTAAATATGGGGCCTTCTGGTCTGGTGGTAAAGAATGAAAGAAGGTTCCTGCTAAATCCCAGGATGTAACTCTAGGGAGTTTACCTCTGCATGGTTTTATCTGGATCCCATTCAGCAGTGTGGTTCAAGTCTGGTCGGATGGTCCAGCACCTTTGGCATTCCGTAATTCCACTGTGGTTAATGGAAGGGACATGGAGATTTGTAGTAGTTCCATGGAAAATAACTCTAATATGGACAGGATTTAACCTGTTTATTTAGGGCTTGCCTGATGAGCCATCTACGCCTGTCTGTCACAGCTGTCAAACATGACAGCAGAACTAAGTGGTTGAATCAATACCCCTCGCCTTGTTCCTGAGTGAAATTGAATTTCAGTGATTTTAATTGATCATGTGTGTATTGATTAACATTGGCCACATACTGTATGGATTGGAAGGTAGGATTCAATTTCAGATTCATTTCAGTGCAGTCAGTGAGCTGCGGAATGAGATCAAGCTAGCAGCGCAGCTCTGTACAGTCGTATTGTGAAGCACCTGTCTTTGGCGCTTTATACAGGGAAAGTTCCTGAGTTGAAGATTTTTATCACTTTCAGACTCCATTTGCATTTTTCCATCAAGTGCTGCATTCAGCCGAAATTAAAGCAATTATACTTGGGCCTGGAAACTCTCTGACATCTATACATTACGCCGGAGCTGCTGGCGAAACACCCCCTCTCCAAATTAAAGGACAGCCATGTGCCAGAGCCTGACATTAGGAGCCGTGTGAGTGTGTGTGTGTTTGTGTGTGTGTGTGTGTGTGTGTGTGTGTGTGAATGAGCTTTTTTGGAAGCGAGTCCACCCAAGGCTGCTCTGCCTATCTCACGGTGAGATCTATGGGGCCTGGAGGACGGCCTGAAAGTGTGTTAAACCCACGCCTAATGAGAAGGGGCCATGAACGCACGCACACACACACACACACAAACACACAGAAACACACACACACACACACACACACACACACAGACACACACACACACACAGGACCATCATTCTTCATTTTGTGGGTAAGATGACAGGTAGATGACAGCATCAGCTGGGAGTGGAGGATGGAGAAGCCTGCTTTCACACGGACAAATAATTCTTCTCATTTCTCGTTCTATTTTTTCTGTCTACACTTTCTCTGTAGAAGCAGATTATATTCCCCCTTTTAAAACAGTAAATTACCTGCAGGCTCAAATGGAGAGCCGAAGAGGTTTAATCTCTAAGGGTACGCTGTTAAGCCCATACCGGGTTTATTTTTATGGTGAATTACTGAATGCATAACCTAACCACTGTTTCCATGAGAGCGCAGCCTAATGAAGCCGAGTTTTGAAACCAGTTGGGTTACGTGCTGAGAACTCCTGCAGGCTTCATGGGTCAGCTTGTGTGACACGACAATTGAAAGCAAATGTTCTGTTTGTACTACTGTTGGTGCCACCGCTCGCAGACACACCCTGGCCTCCTCAGGGGGAAGATCTCAAAACACACACTGACACACACATCTGTCTCGCAAGGGCATTTCAGGTCAGGGACATCTACTGTGTATGGGTGTGTGTGTGTGTGTGTGTGTGTGTGTGTCGTGAGCTTTCAGCCTTTGCAACCACAGCATGCAATATGCATTAAGGACACTCACTGACACGTTACTTAAAGTCTGCATCTATAAAGCATTACAAACACATTCATAAAGGGTTATAAAGTATCCATAGTGTCTTATAATTACTGTCATAAGTGGATCTAAGCATTCAAAAATGGTAATAATGGCATTGTGAAGTGTTGTGATACCCTGGACTTTATGTTTATGTCACAACAATTCATAACATTTTATAACTCTAGTCATGACTAAATTGGTGAAATTTACTCATATCAATTATTATGAGGCATTAAAAATTATTTTGTTACGAATGTGTTATAATGCTTTATGGACACAGACTTGTTCCTGGAAACCCATAAGTCATATAAAGAGTAACATTTTACAATTTAATTGATGTACAGCTGTTTTAGACAGTTATATCAGATACTGTATAACTGTATTTCTTT
>JAVQKI010037481.1:0-15039 GCA_036025975.1 Nematalosa erebi
AAATAACACAGTGCTCTCTCATATGTTATTCTGTAAATTTCTGTCTTGATTGCTTGATCTCTTGGAAACTGGTCCATGGTTTTACAGCTGTAATGGCTTCTTACTTAATACTTGGGGAAAAAAAAAAGATCTACATCTGAAACAAGGGATTACTCCAACTGGCCAGCTGATTGTGAAGGATTGAGCACTGAAGACAGCTTGTATATGAGGACGGTGGGCCTACATGTCCATCTTTGTGCAAAAACTTTATTGAGAAGCTAATGATGAGCTGATTCACCTGATGCAAAGCATCCAGTCTGGTCAAAGGTCATCATCTGCACATCAGTCCGCACAATTCTGCATGGATTGCCACCAACACTCAAAAATATGTATGCACATCACCACAGAAATCAGTTCTGTGACAGGGACATTCACTGATTGAATTCAGTGGCAAACATCAATGTGAATCTGCTTAAGAACATAACAGTTGACCAGAAGACTAAAGGCTTGATGTCAGGCAAACCATGCCCTAGAGGGGTAATATTGTTAAGGCCCAAGACTGAAGGTCGTTAGCATCTGGGAGAGAAGCGGGGGTTGGCAGGTGACTCGGTGAAGGATTTGAGCTCATAGGCAGCACCACTGTCCACTTCCATGGATTTGCGTGAGAACAAGAGCCGGATGTCTCGGTGGAGGTAGATCTTCCCAGACTTAGAACTCTGGAACCTGAGCGGATAAGAACAGAAGTATGTATTTAGTTACACAACACTTTATTTCAACTGGTCTCTGTCTGCATCTGGGTCTAACAGACACCTTACCTCAGGTGAACGAGGTAGCGCAGGGTCCGTCCGTGGCTAAGGGGAAGGGATTTCTTGTTGACATGGCCATTGGATTCCCGTTTGACGGGGACGGAGAAGGTCCTCTGCCTGAGGAATGTCTGATGGCCGGCTGGCATCTCTCTCAAGTCATACATTACTACAAACATCTTCACCACAGTCTTGTTTGGGTTGAATAAGGTCTACAGATGAGTGGAGAAAAGGGGGAGAAAGGCATCACTGACACAAGGCAAAGCTGACCAAAAGTAAAGATGGCATTTGACTGTCATGTCCCCCCATCCCCCTAGCAGAGGGCAGTCTATTCCTGGGCAAGGTGAGTGAAGGCCAGCTTTGTGTGCCTAGAACTTACTGTACTAAAATACAGCCAAGATCATATTAAAAGTCTTACCACTTGAATGGTTCCTGACGGAGGCACGCGGTAGCCCCTTTTACCAAGGGACTCTAGATTAATAACACCCTGAGGGAAAAGAAAAATAGAAATAAGCATACATGGTAACAACACCTTCTTGTTCAATTCAAACCAAATCATTTTATGTATAAGCGCCTCTAGACGGCTCTACATACACATGTACTGTAAGATAGGATATACAGACATAATGGACACTGTCCATTCTGAGACACACACAGGATGGACATGGATACATGGATAGAGGAGAGGACACATGGGTACACAGATAGAGGAGAAGACACACGGATAGAGGACAGGACACCTGGATAGAGGAGAGGACACATGGATAGAGGAGAGGACAGGACAGGACACATGGATAGAGGAGACGACAGGACACATGGATAGAGGAGACGACACATGGATAGAGGAGAGGCACATGGGTGCACAGATAGAGAAGAGGACACATGGGTAAATGGACACATACAGTACATGGATACTTAGGTAAAAAGAGTGGGGGCAATGAAGACATGACAGAAATAAAGTTGGGTAAAAGAGGACAGTACATGAGGTAGAGAAATAAGTTCAGAGGAAAGCATGTGTCTTCAACTGGGTACTCAACGTAAAAGAAATGAACCCATCAAATATACTATTGTTCTTGGCCACAAACGTTCCATGCTGAGAGGTGTAGAGTGGCAGCTCACCATATAGGGAGAAGGTGCATTGTCATCTGAGACGCTGTAGAAGGAGACGTCTACGGGAAAGGTCATGTGACTGGGGCAGAAGGTTCCACTGGCGCCCACCTCAGCTGTGAAACCCTCTACTGTCCCCAGGGGCTCCAGCCTATAGTTCAGCACACACTCCTATGGCCAAACAGACAACATGCACACGTCACACACATGGTGGCTATTTGACTCCATCATGTACAACACTAACCCAGAAAAGCCTAAATGAACAGAGGATTCATTCACATGTGCACTGCCAAGGGCCATCATCCAAAAGAATGTAGTTACTTCCGGTTCCATGTGATTAGCTTCTTACCTCAAAGTTGCCAAGAAGGCTGAGGCTAGCAGGTGGGGCACTAGCACTTAGCAACTGCTGTGGAGGCTCACTCTCATCACCCTCTCCCTTTAAGCAGGCTCTGCGCACAGGCACACGCACACACACACACACAGTTAGAACTTCAAGGCCAGGTGCACACACATTCATCCCTACAATTTAGAAAGTCTGACACACTTGTGCAAACCTAACAAAACATTGGCTAAGGTGCACATTTCCAATCTATACACCGATATCCACATACAGACATAGGCATCTGTAAATAAATGCATTTGACAATTTAAAATAAAAGGTACTGATGTATCCAAGTACTGCATTCAACAACTAGCCACCTAGCCAGCCAGCCATTTTGAATAGCCCAAATGAGGGCATTTATGTAAGCTGTGCCATGCTTACTGTAGATGGCAGTGTGCTGAGGACACAGAGCTCTAGAGGGCTGGCTGCAGTCAGAGAGCTCAATGGTTGCTTTTGTTAGGGTTACCTTTTGCTCGTGGCCCATGGTTGGGTTTTGCAGTGGATCAATGATGTGTCTAAATCAAAATATCCAGTCTGGCTTTTCCTTTGAGGAACCTGTGCACAAAAGATACAATGTTAGTACCGGTAGTTCTACACTACCTAATACATTTCATCATGCATCATAGAGTAAGGAAAGGTTCAATTTCAGCCTGTGTTTCTCTCCTATTCTCTACATTGTGGAGAGCTCGACTGGGAAACTAGATGTTTTATGTAAAAGAACTAAATCTCTAAGATGCAGGCTACAGGAAGTTGCGCAAACAACAGAATTGTCTTGATCTGGAGGATGCACAGCTGAACCACAACCGTCATCACCTGATTGCTTGGCCTAGCAGACTGGGGTAGAGCTCCCAGTACACATAACACAGCACTGGTATGGCTTTCATGCGCAAGAACATCTGCTCTACACAGCAGGATTTCTGTTCACTTAATGGGATGGTAGTTTGTATATGAACAAAATGTGAAGACAAAACAAAAATAATTATTCTCCATTTCTGACACTGACTCAATGATCTTGTATGATATAGGCTAAGCTGTTATCATGGACTTTTTCCTAACAAAGCAAACAAAAGAACTACATGGAAACAAAGCTGGTTCCTCAAGAAGAGCAGAGCCTGTTTAAAGTGTCTCAACAGTTCCAAGCTAGGAGGAGCTCCATGTGAAGAGCGTTTTAGCACAGCTGAGGAGGAAGTCATCCACCCTTTAGAGAGCTCAGCCCCATCACTCATATGGCAGCAATAAAAAACTATCAGCTTTCATATATCAAATCCTGCTGAGAATTGTTGAATTTTGGGGAGTTTTTATTCCCTTGCCACTCAAACAAGTAATGAGACAGAGCTGATTTTGTAAGGCTTACGAGTTGAGCTCTGAAGAGGCCAACAAAAGAACAGAGAAAACCACAAGTTCAGCTAAACAAAAGCACGACCCTGTTGGGCCTAAAGAACTTGTCTGAAGTTCGTGTGAACTCAAACACATGGCCAACAAAAAGGGCAGGAAACAGGAGCTTTTCTTGAGGGATGCCACTGGCTCAGACAGGAAGTTAGTCACAGCCTTCAGCCAGATGAGGCAAGCGTTAGTCAAGTGCCTGACTCAGGCATCAAAACAGGCACACACATATACACACACACACAAACACACACCTCTTATGACTCATTCAAACACCCAACCACACAACACTGGCCTACTGAACTGCATTAAATATTGAAGGAAGTTTTCCTGGTTGCCATGTGGCCTTTATCCCTCATCAGTAAAGGAACTCCAGTTCAAAGCCACGGAATTGATTTAAGGTCTTCAATATGTGCAAGACCTTTTCCTCCTTTGGAACCAAATCCAAGGACAAAGGCATCTATCAGTGACAGCATTCTCACAGGAGCATTCTCACAAGACCAGAGACCAGATCAATGCTGGGCGGCCCTCTGAGACCCTACTGAGCTGACTGAAAGAGAGGAAGAACCTGAGAAACGCCTGTGCTGTGTGGCGGAATGCAACTTACTGGGCTGGACAGCAGAGGCAGGCCTGTGCAGGGGTGGAACGCTTTGGTGGCGGTCCCATCGATAGAGTGGCGGTTCTGCTTCTTCCAGTTATTGCACGGCTTGAGCGGAGACGCAGGAGGGTTGGCTCTCTGGGCACAACAAATGAACGGGCTCATACTAAACTCATAGTGATGACCTCTGAGTAGGACTGTGCTCTAATGCATTACATCTACATTCACAGTAGTTACACTGGAATATCTGAAGAAATCACCGGAACAAATATAATAAAATAGAATAACAAACACTTGTATTTTCATAGCATAGACTGGCCAAGGCCACAGTGCTACTGTAGTGCTCAGCATGAGGTGTGGAGTATGAGAGAGGGCCTACCAGAGGACTCCTGGCCTCCCCGTTGAGGATCCAGTGGGCCTGGGGGCTGGGGCTGGGGCTGGGGTCAGGGCTGAGGGCTGAGTGGGTAAGGCTGGTGGCTGTGCACACTGTGGAGGTTGAGGGGTCCTGGTTTTCATCGCGCGGTGGGCCGTTTTGGCCACTGACGGGCGGCGACTCTGTGCCTTTAGGCAGGGTGCTGTCTCGGTCAGTGGCGTTACGAGCGTCCAGCTGAGTGGCGTCCCAGCTCAGGGGCCTGTGGGTGGCCTCTCGGAGAGGGTGGGGGTCTGTGTAGGCTGGGCTCTGGGAGTCCCTGAGGGAAAGGCTGTGGCTGAGGTGCATCTTGGGGCCGTCGGTGAAGGGAGGGCTGAGGGGAGAGTCTCTGTGGCCGGCTGCACTCTGGGTGATGTCCCTAAGCACGGGGCTCTGGGAGCGGGCCGGCACCGGGCCAGAGGCGGCCCTGTGGCCACTCTCTCTCCGCCGCGGGCTTGGGCTCCGCCCCTCCTTTTTGGCATTCTGTAAACGGTCGGACGCGGGCGGCCTGGGCCGGCCCGGAGTCACTTCGAGTTTTGGGCGGGGTTCGTTCGGGGCTTTGCGGGAACAGTCCTGCTCTCTGGTGCCGTTGAGGGTGGGTGTAGGTGCGGGTGCGGGTGCAGGTGTCGACGGGGTGCAGTAGCCGTTGCTGCTGGGGTCGTGCGAGCCCTTGAGCAGTGCCCCCTGTCTGCAGAGCTTGTAGGTGCACTGCAGGAGCTGCTGGGACTGCTGCAGGCGCTCCTGGATGAGGCGCGAGATGTCCTGCACCGCCTCGCTCAGCGTCTGGCCCTCGGCCGGCTCGGCAAGCAGCAGGCGGCGGCAGGAGGCGGGCTTGGAGGCGGGGCTCTGGGGCTCCTGGTCCAATCGGTGGTGGCTGCGCGGGCTGACGGGCGTGTCAAAGGGAGAGGGCCGGCTGCGCTCCTCGGCGCCGCCCTGCTGAGAGGGAGGCGGGGGGGAGGGAGGGGGCGGCTCTTTGGTCTTCTTGAAGAGGGGCTCCTGCTCGGCCGCGGGGCTCCACACGGACTTGGGTCCCTGGGGCGTGGAGGCGCTGAACAGGCCGTCGGGGAGGTGCGGGGCCGTGGGGTCGCAGAAGTTCAAGCGCTGGGCGATGCGGGCGATGACCTCCTGCCTCTCCTGCAGCAGGGAGCCGATCAGGGGGTTAGTTTCGCCGGTTAGCGGCCGAGGGCTGGGGCTGGGGGTCGCCAGGGGGTCGGCCAGCGAGGGGGACTTGAAGGCTCGGACGGGGGACTCCCGGCCCTGGGGAGCCTTGGGGCTCTCGGTCCCGTTGGCACACATGGAGCTGTAGCACTCTAAAGGCCGCGTGTCCGGGGAGCTGCTCAGCTTGGAGTAGAACCACTTCACGGCTTTGCTGGGGGGCACGGCCTCGGGTGGAGGTGGGCATTTTCGGGAGCCGAGGGGGCTCTGTGGCAGGGGCGAGCGGAGCGGGCGCTGGAAGAGGGGCGAGCCTGGCAGGCGGGGGTGGAGGTGGGGCCCCAGGGCCTCGGCCAGCCCCTCGCTGGGGTCCAGGGCCCTCTTGGCGAAGAGCGGCAGGCCCGAGTGAATGCTACACTTGAGGACTGGGTAGTTGGGCTGGCGGGGCAGTGACTGCACCCGCACTTTGAGCGCCACGCTGTGGGACACGTTGGGGACGGGGAAGGCGTGCTCCGCTGGGGTCTGAGAGAAGTTCCACACCAGTTCCTCGTCTGCCGCACTTATTCTGTCACACAGAACCAAAGAGAACACAGGTAAGAAGGCCTATTCCCGATGCACCCTGACCTACGGGAGGCACGTGCCTGCTGGAACATTCCAGATACTGACCTGTAGAGGATGTTCCTGGGGACGATTCCATGGGAGGCGCTGAGCCAAGCGCTGAGCTGGGAGAAGAAGACGTAGGAGCGCACGGCCAGCAGCAGGGTCTTCTCCTCGATGAAGCGGTCGCCGCTCCTGCCAAGGCAAGCAGCCGCACATGCCGCGTTACGCACACAACGCAACAGCCGCAGATGGGCTAAAGCACCCGTCTCAGGGGGCCGGTGAAACAAAACACTTTCAACACTCTCGCAGAAGTATCACTGAAAAAGGCCTGAAAACTGTGGTCAGCTTTACAGTAATAGCAAATGATTAGAGCTATTAAAAGCAGCTAAGACTAAGGGGAACCAGGCTCTTTTCAAACTCCTAATTAGGCCTCTCGCTTCAAAAAACCATCTGTGCACGAGACACTGAGGGCTGAATTCATTTCAAGCCTGCCTTTCTATGGCTCATGTCACAGTGAACAACAGACAGAGGCTTTGGAGGAGTGGAGCCACTCAGTCAGCGGCAGAGAGAAAGAGAGTGAGAGAGAGGAGAGAAGGGAGGAGAGATGAGAGGAGTGAAGTGAGAAGAGGGAGAGGGGAGAGAAGAGAAGAGAGGAGAGGAGAGGAGAGAAGAGTGAGGAGAGGTGAGGAGAGAAGAGAGGAGAGAAGAGGAGAGAAGAGAAGGGGAGAGAGGAGAGGAGAGGACAGGAGAGAAGAGAAGAGAGAGGAGAGAATAGAAGAGGAGGGGAGAGGGGAAGAGGAAAGAAGGAGGGGAGAAGACGAGAAGAGACGAGAGAAGGAGACGTACTGCCGGGGCACGGGCTGCAGGGTCCATCTCTCCAGGAGCAGGGCGTCCTGCTTGATGGCGGGGTCATTGAGGTCTGTGCCATCGGTGGCCAGGCCCTCGTCGCTGTAGCAACAGTCGGGCAGCAGCATGACCTCGATCATGATGGGAATGTTGTTCCTCCACAGTAGCACCACCTCGGAGCGCGTCTTCCTGGCCTGGCGACACTGGGGGAGCATGGGGGGCAAAACACAACAGGTCACAAAGGTCACCGACAGCAACAGCTGCGTAGACTGTTTCAGAGAGAGGGCCACACTCTGAGGAACCCTGCAAGCCCATTTCTTATGACTGTACCAACAGATTTTGTAAGTCTGTTCAGCTTTAAAGTCTTTGTTTTTGTGCTTTATCTTAGGAAAGGTCACCAGTCAGCACCAATCCCAACTGTCCAGCACACTTACATAACAAACGCTTGTGAAACACCACTGTGTTTTGTGTTTGGATTGGCTGAGGTGGGGGGGGGGAGGCTGTGTCTTACCTGTGGCAGCTTGTCATTGCATTCGTGTTTGGTTGGGACGGGCTGGGCCGACTGGGCCGGGGGGCAGTGGAGGCCCTCGGTGCGACCCTTCACGGAACATTCCGGCGTGCGGCCCTCTGTGATGAGCAGGGTCAGGAACACCAGGAACTCCTCTGCGTCATGCTCAAAGAACTCCTCACCAGCATCTGGGAGACCAAGGGGAAGAGACACAACAGACCAGGACAGAGACAGAGAGAGAGAGAGAGGGTTGGGGAGAGAACCCAGATGGATATGGTTAGTGGACATTCCGGAACGTTACACAACGACCTGAGCCCTGAGCTGCAGAGGACTGGTGCGGCGCTGCCCGGACTCCCTGAGTGCACGTGGGCCACAAAGCCCTCTCAGCGATATGAGATAAGCTGATGGAAAAGCCACGCGTTCAAGCCCGCGGGGATGGAAAGCGCGCAATCTGCCTGAATCCAGATCAGCCAAGCAAACAGATGCTCATAGAATTGGCATGATTTCACTCCTCAGCTCTGAACAGGGATAGGTCTGGAGGAGACATGAGAAAAGGGGGATCACAAATCTAAATACTGAGAATGAGAGATTGGGGGGGGGGGGGGGGTAAAGGGTTGAGAGTGAGGGAGCTGACCGCAAGCTTCTCCCACATTTAGAAATCCTCACACGTCCTCTGCGGACTCCAGAGCCATAATTACAGCATTGTTCACTGGCAGACTGATCTAAACTGCCGTTCCTCTGCAGTGTCTGTCTGGCTGCCTCCGCTCTCCGCTTGCATGTGTTTTCACAACACCCAGAGGCCAGCAGCCTGTCTCGCTCGCTCCCTCTCCTCTCCCTCTCTCTTTCCTTTCACAGCTGGCCTCAGTGCAGTCAAAGCAGCTTATCTGCCCAAAACAAACAGCCCACTCCCTCAGCATCTCTCTCTGGCACGCACGCAAGGCCACCTCACAGAAGATTTCACCTCATCCGTCGCAGACGCATACGCCGCTGCCGTCAACAGGCTAGGTGTTGTGAGGAATCTCAAAGATGTGTGAATCGCTCTCCGTTGAAGCCCACACATCAAGGGGGAAAAAGCAAGCGAGTGTGTCTAGACTCTGCGAACACGCCGAGGCTACGTCCGACATCAACACACTCGTAGGAACATGTTTGGAATGCACCACAGAGGCATAAACTGTTTATGCAGATCTCTTAACACAGCACAGCGCACTAAGTACCATCTGAAACCCAAGCATTGTAATTAAGACCTCCCTGCCCCCTACCCACCCCCCAGAGCCCCTCAGGCCAGGCCAGCCCAACGTGATCCCCTGCCACCCGACCCACCACGGCCACAGGGTCACGGCTGGGTTGGCCTCTCTCTCTGTGCACACACTCACCACACCGGCCTGGCCTTGCCCAGCTCTGGAGCTCTGCTCAGGGCTCCACTAGCAGCAGTAGGGCAGTGGGGAGTGCTGAGGCTCCTGCAGGACCAGCAGTGCAGCAGCTGCCCGCTGCTCCCAGTGAATGAATGAGAGTGACTGTGGAACGTGCAATCGATCCCCTCCGCTGTTGGGGAGGCCGCGAGAGCCCGAGCGCAGCGCTTCGGGTGTGTGCAGCGCAGCTGTGGGGAAAAGCCACTTGTGACGGCACCTGCCTGTCAGTTTCACTGAGCGCGGCACTCTTTCAAAGAGACTAGCACCTGAACCTACAGCTCAGGAGCAACAGAGGGGCTCAGCTCACCTGTTTACATTTCAGGCCTCCACATATAAAGTTCTCTAGGCTATACAGTGCAAGTAGACCTGTGAGGCTGTTTTAGCCTCTGTAAGTGACCCCTCCCCCGTGGCTGTGTTCTAATTACGCCTTTCGTACAGCTGAAACCCTCAAGTCAGACAGACACTTTAGCCTGGAGAAATCCAGCCTTGCTGATGGACATATGACACTGGGGTGGAGGTGTCAATTGCAGGTGCACATTTAAGAGCTCCACCCATGGAAAATACAAAGTCATACAGCTGGGTTCACAGCACAATCAACCTCCAGACTCTCACACACACACACACACATACACTCAAACACACACAGCGAATGAATGACTGCTCTTTTCCAGTTCCAAATAATTTTAGCTCCTCCACGTCAGCTGTGTGGTTGCGTGGGCTGTTGGTGCCGGGTGCCCGTGTGAAGCGGGCTCTGAGCTAATGGCCAGGCCTGGGCATAATGGCTGGGATGGGACTGTGCTCCGGTGCTTGTGGCAGAGTTGGCTTTGGGTGGGGCGTCTCAAACACACAGCTGGGTTGCTGGGCCATTTAGGAAGCACAGGCCGGCACAGGCATGAGTCAATCTGCTTCTGTGGAAGCTGAGAGAAAGACAAGCAGACGCCTCAGAGGACACCCCTCCCCAAAGAACGCGCGCATAATGCCAACACAGGCCATTTAATTTTGCCGTCATGCCACCGCAACTCAAAATATTTTCGTTTGCTTGCCAAAACTCAAGCTTCCCCATTTTTAGACTGAGGCTTTTAGTTCTCCCTAGATGAATTTAACCCAGGGCACAAGGGCTGGCTGGTGAGGGAGTGTGATGCATGCCTGTGTGTGTTTCTGTGTGTGTGTGTGTGTGTATAAGTGGGAGAGAGCTCTTCTCGGCCCATGAGCTCCCTCTGAAAGGCTCCCACAGAGCTGGTTCCTGCAGGGCTCAAAGCAGGCCTTTATGCTCTGTTCTAACGTGCTGTACACAAGCTGTGGAGGAGGGGCTGGGAGGACTACTGTGTGTGTGTGTGTGTGTGTGTGTGTGTGTGTGGGGAGGGGTAGAGGGGTCAGGGTGTGTGGGGTTTGACAGTATTATACTCAGCCTGTGTTGACTGTGTCTGCCACAATAAACTCCAAATGGAGGCTGTTTGCTCTCCTGTAAGAGTTGGCAGGACTGGTTCTAAGAGCCCAGCAGTGGTGCAATCAGCAAGGCCACACCTGGCTGTTTCCATGATGCGGTGCTGGCAGGGGGAGCTGCCTCAGGCTGGCGCTGTGCTGAACTCTGAGGCACCTCTTTGATTAGGCCAGTGCAGGCCAGGGCAGGGCATGGCCCAGGGCCCCAAGCCCCAGCCCTAAGCAGCTCCAGCGCACCCACACCTCACCAGGAGCCGGAGCTGCACAACACAACGCCCTGCTGGGCTGATCCGTCAGGAAATCAGCTGTTCCCCCAGCTCACGTGGACACAGTGTGAGAGGGGAGGGCTGGGGTGAGGTGGGGGGTGTATCTAGGTTACGGGTTTGGACATGGCTATGTTTGCTATTTAACGCCACTGTGTATCTCTGAATGATGGCACGTTTCCTACTCATTTTCCATTTGCTGTGGGCGGGCAGCAGGAAAGTAAACAAAAAGAAGCCACTGTAAACACACTCTGACGACGACACTCCACACTCTGGGCTACAGCTCACACAGAGGATGGCTGTGCTGCTGGAGGAGTATTTATAGCCCCGTGACCCTGTGTGTGTGCGTTGTGTGTTCTCTCATGCTGAATCCCCACTCCCCAGCACTGCTTCATGCTCTGTGGCAGCTGATTTGCTCGAGAGCAGCCAGACCAGCCCGCCCACAACGCCATGGCCCCCTGGCTCCTCCTCCTCCTATGTTCCACAGCATGTGTGTGCGCCCATGTTCTAATGCATGGCCGTGTGTGTATGTGTGTCTGTGTCTCTGTGTGTGTGTGTGTGTGTGTGTGAGCGCGGGGGGCGCTGTGCCCCTGTCCCAGGCAGACAGAGGCAGTCACGCACATTCTTGCAGGGAACTCCTCCCACGTGCTGAGAGCGCTGGGTGCACGTGGAGCAGCTGCAGCAGTCAACACACACTCAGAACATGAGGGGGAGGAGCCTAGCGCCAGCTGGACCAGGACGAGGAGGGAGGAACACACACACACACACACGCTAACGACAAATACACTAACGAGCCATCCATAGAACAGCTCTGTGCTCTTTGTACCCTTACATCCCCCCGGGCTTAAGCACACACACATCACACACACACACACACAAAACACACATTTCCAAAACTTTGCCTAGTAAGTGTGAAGTAAAGTGGGTAAAAGGTAAAGCTCTATGAGAGGGGAGGGCTGAGGTGCAAAACAGCATGCAAAAGAGGAGAGGCATAAACACACACACACTACACAAACACACATCAGCTGGGTGGAGGGGGAGAAACCAGGAACAATAGCCAAAGCACTGGGAGGAGGAGGAGGAGGAGGAGGAAGAAGGGGAAAGGGGGAGGAGGAGAGGAGCACAGAGAGGGCAGCATAGGGTCCCTCTGCAGCTTCGGATTGGCTGTAGAGCTGCATTCTCCTACAGCACAGCACAGCACAAAGCACAAAGACACCACGCCAGAGAGACGCTCCACTACACTACAGCCTGAGCACAGCAGCAACCCAGTGCAAACACACATGCACACACGCACACGCACACAAACAACAGCAAAACCAGGTCACAGATTTAAGGCGGTGCAAGATCATATCTTATACTGAATTTCTTCAGAAATCCTCCCAATCATATTTAAGAGTGTGGCAAAAGGTTATGATAATAACGTTATCAAATTATGAGGAATATGTTAATGAATAACATATATGAGGATGCTCTCCACTGGCAGTTGCTGAAATATGCCTACATTTACTTTTGACACTGTTTAGAATGAAAATATAGGTATTAGCATAAGTATACACAGGGAATCAGAAATGTCCAGGAAATAGGCTAGTTAGTTTAGTTATATGACCATCTGCTCAAAGAATCTGTAGACAATGTGCTGTACTGTGAGTGGCATGAATCATCAAGACATGACATGATGTGTATGGTGAATTCTCACAGCACCAAAGGAGCCAAGGGGAGTTGGCAGTGTTAAGCCATCTGATGAGAACGACTCCTCACCTGTGTTTCTGAGGCCTGTGTGCTGTTCACATGAGCACGTGAGATAGGACTGATAACACACCTTTGACACAAACAAACAGACGCACACACACCCACACCCGGTCTGTTGTCACAACACAGTCACACCTATGAGTCACTGTAAGCCAGTTAAGCAAAGATGAGTGCAAACAGAGCAAAGTGTCTCTTCTCCCTCAGCCTTTTGGCAGCACCCCCCTTCCCCCCAACCCACACATACACACACACACACACACACACTCTCTGAGGCTGTCTGTGGTTGTCTCGCTAGCGCTCAGCCCATCCTGCAGGCCCTTATGTAAGCAGCAGCTATTTCCAGGAGGCGAGGCAGGTGGATAGTATTATTAGTGTCATGCCTTTGCAGGGCCCTGGAGTGCTGCCTGTGGATCAGCTGGCTAGGGCACTATGTATCCAGACCTCCCCACACACACACACACACACACACACACACACAGGGGGCTGTAGGGTAGGGGTGGAAGCGCGGCTGGCTAGAGGCGGCGTGGAATGAACACAACTAGAACCAAAACAAACAGGTGCTGACAGTAGCGGTGCGAGTCACAGGCCGAGGGGAGAGAGTCAGGCCTGGGGAACTGGTTTGGTCTTGTTCCACTCTCAGAAAAACACTTGCTGAACAGCACCCCTCTGTATGTGTGTATGTGTGTGAGCGTTTGTATGAGTGTGGGTGTGTGTGTATAAATGTGAACGTGTGTGTGAGTGTTTTTGTGGGTGTGTGTGTATATAATGTTTGTGTGGGTGTGTGTGTATGTGTGAGTGTGTGGGTATGTATGTATGTATGAGCGTTTGTGTGTGTGTGTGTGTGTGCGAGTTAGTTTTTTTTTTTTTGTGAGTGTGGGTGTGTGTGCGTCACCTGCAAAACTGGCAAGGGGAAGCTGGCACTGCGTCGGGACAGAAGCCATGACAATGCCAGCTGAAATCTGGAGCTCATGCGCACTGAGGCTTACACAATAGGCAGCCTGAATATAGGCTCTCCTTCCCACCCATCTCACATGTCCTCTGTCTGTGTGTGTGTGTGTGTGTGTGTGTGTGTGTGTAGGCATGGGGGCAGGCCTCTCCTTGCCTCTATGGCGCTCTTCAACAGATAATGTAGGTTTTGTTTGGCCAGGAGCAGAGAGGACATAATGCTGTTGCTGCTTAGGGCGCACGGCCATAAGATAAGCTCACTGAATAATCTGCGCTCGCTGCAGACACACAATCAGAGCCCATTGTTGGGCTCTCTTGCACCACCAAATCCATAGATTTGCAGGGGAGGACACAGCACTCAGCTCTGGGCTTACGTAACCCATGCCACCAGAGGAAAAACTGTGAGGGGGAGAGAGTGAGGGAGAGATAGAGAGAGAGAGAGAGAGACAAACAGAGCAAGAGAGTGAGAGGGAGGAGTAATCCACACCAGTCCGATAAGAAATCTGTTTTGCAATCAAGCCAAAGCAACAATAATTCATCTAATTGTCCTGTTTATTTGGGATAATCTCTGTGCACTTCCAGGCAGGCAGGCAGGCAGCCGTGCGGCGAGGCGGTGGGAAAGGCGACCCAGCGGCTGGCGAGCGCCCGAGCGCCTAGTTTACGTTACGTAGGGCTCATCTAATCTACCCGAGAGCTTGCGCTCGTTAAAGCTTCATTGGGGGCACGGGATGCTCCATATACGGTTTCCTCCTTGCCGGTCAGTCAGATCGCGGCTCACGAGCTCCGGTGCTGGCTGGAGGGTGGCTGTTAGCGTCGACTCGCACGGCAGATTCAATTACAGCCGCCGACGTCAGTCACCAGCCAACTGACTTCAATTCTCTCTCTCTCTCTCTCTCTCTCTGGGCATTACAATCCAGTTAGGCCAGATCCTACAGTGCCTGTTGCTACAACACAAAGCAATGCATGGAGGGTAGTTACGGCAAAGCATAGGCCAGTGGCAGTCTCCCCTGCAGAGCTTTAACCCAGATAGGTTAGACCAAAGTCAGATCTCTGACAGCCTCCATTACTGAAAGTGCTCCCTGCCAAAGTACTTGCACAATGCTAAAAATGTGATGTCTGTATGCAGGCCTATGCAGACTGCCACCGAAGCCCAGCATGTTTACTGCTGGGTGTGGGTGTGTTTAGCAGTGTGCAGTAGCTGAGAGCACAGACAGGCTGCTGACACAGAATGGCAGGAATGAGGAGTGACAGGGCCCTGGAGCGGGCCGCTGAGGACACGCGGGTGGGGGGGGGGGGGGTTGCGCGAGGGGACAGGACAGAGCTGGACGGAGCTGGACAGGCCAGGACACACATGACAGCTTAACATCTGGGAGCTCAGGAGCCTCTTGCATCATCGGGGCCACAGATTATGTGCGATTCCTACACGGAAAAGCTGCTTAGGGCCGCCACCAAGATGAATTTAAACA